>JANTPZ010092252.1:0-10948 GCA_025593235.1 Vachellia pachyceras
CCTCCAATCTTTCGCTCTTATAAGCGCCAATTTGTTCATTTTCTTTACCCTTGTCTTGCTACGCCTCCCCAATGCTTCTTGGGATTCATCATTCACATCAATTGGTGAAATATTATCTGAGTCCTCCTGTGTTTCCTCTTTGGGATCAAAAAAACCTGCGCTCTCAGCGGATGAAGAAACTTCCCTGTCTTCCACATCGGTATGTGTAGGTGGGTACATTTCTGAGAGCTTCAATTGGGGCCATCTGATTGAAGGCGAGGCTCTGCTGTAGATGAACTTCTGCGTAGTGGCACTCTTGCGATTCTCATTACCACAATGTTTGAGTTCTTCTTCAGAGCCATTGCTAGTGGCATGAATGGAAGGCGAAGCTGTAGAGGTTGAAGAGCAAGGCAAAGGAAAAGCAGAATTTCGTGGTAGCTTGGAACAAGTTGAAGAAGACGACGACTTGGAACTGGAATCAGTTCGCTGAATTGAGGAAATGGGTGCAAAGGGCGGTACCCGTGAACCCAGCATGGTGGTTTCCGGACGAACACTTGAAGACGGAGTATTATCTATCCATAAAGAAGATATTTTCTATGAAGTGATTAATATATATATATTAAATTCAAATTTTACTTGAAATATACCTCCTCTTACCTATTTATTTATAGGTAACATTATTTTTTATTGATGTGGTTGTATGTATTCTTCATGTTCTATTTATAAATCATTTTGAGTATATTTTATATAAAGTAAGAAAAACTTTAAATCTCATTTCTCATTTAAAATTCAACAACTTTTTGACTTTATTCATATTTCATATCAATTATGGTACATGAGTACAAAGTTAACATATGATAAATGAATGGTAAAATTTCGGCAAAAAAAAAAATGAATGGTAAAATTGTACATTCGGATAAAAATTTTAACAATGTGACTTGTAAATATGACTAAACAAAGCATTCCTCATCCGTTTTATAAATAGGATAAGAGGAGTATAAACAACAATTTTGCTATATTTAAAAATGTAATGCACTTTTTTTCCATTTTTGCCCTCAACTTATTGCATGTCTCACTCGAACTTTCATCTCTTTTCCTTCTCTCTCACTCATCATCTTCAAGGTCTATTTGGAAAAGTGTTATATCTCTTACTCATTAATTACTTTTAAATAATTTTAAATAATGATTCATTTTACTTAATTTAAATAGTTGTTGCTTGTAAAAATCACCTGAAGACCGTAACTATATGATAAGATAGAATTAACAAATAAGAAAAGAATGTGATTGCATTGTGGAAAAAAATTATGAAACATGTAACTCTTCTGATTCTAGCAATGTCGGACGACATATTGCAACATACTGGACTTTCATTGCAAGCCAATTGCTAATGGTAGTCAACGTAGGAAGACCTACATATATATATCTGAGTGGGTTCAACCGCACTTCCCGATTTTTAGAAAATTAGGTATATATTAGTACTATATGATTTATTTTGTATTAACTCATTTGCTAATTTTAAACCCACTAAATTTTTGTTTAAATTCTTTTCAGAATATATAAAGAATAAGTTTCATTTATTTTGAATCCCCTGAGTCAGTGTTCTGAACTCGCCACTGGTAGTTAATGGTAGTCAAGTAGGATAAAATCACATGCATGAAACTATTTAATCAATGGCATTTTTTTTCTTTTCTTATTTTTGATACAATGACATTTTTTTCTAGTCAAAAGACTTCAATTCAATTGAAAAACAGGTTGATTAGGCCCAAGCCGTTGTGAGGGCTCCTTTGATAGGCGATCTCGTAACTCTCTTGTAAGTGCTCAAAGAGCCCTGGGGCCGTGCCCTGGCCTTGGTGGGGGACCGGTGCCGAACCCACTTAAACTTTTATGTATCAAAAAAAATTTAAATAATAGAAAAAATTGGATGGATAACCAAACATTTAATCTTGTATAATTGAAGCCATGCAGTAAGTCAAAGTGAGGAAGGGGCATGTGGAACCTTGTGTGTGTGATTGCATAAGGGTTCCAATAGATATATATATATATATATATAAGCTAACTGATTACTTTTTTTTATTCTAAAACTTATTCTCCTCTGAACAGAGATTTGAGAGCTGAGATGTAACCGTCATTTGATTTAAAATTTTTTAGGGGAGTTTAAATTTACAAGCCATTTGACAATGACTAGAATCTTGGTTTTAGAAGTTAGACTATGCTTGAGTCGGATTAGCCTTATCAGAGAAATTAATGATATAGGTTATATCAAAATATGCAAAGTACTTAGAGAAGACAATGTTGCTGATCCTCTTACCAATCCGCTTGCACATTAATGATTGTAATTAGGCAAATTAATGATTGTACATAATGCAAGTGAGAGGATTATAGAAATTGTGCCCTAGGGGCCAATCATTGTACCTTAACATTATTTATTATAATGTATTTTCTCCTTTTAATTATCATAGCTTTTGCATTTTTATTATAATAATTGTATCCATGGGCAAATTATGAAGATTGTCTTAAATGTCCCGTGTCAGTTATATATGTGGGATCAAAGATGAAATAAGACCAGTATGACTTTAATAAGATATGGAGATATGAATCAAAGTCTTAGGTACTTGTAAGAGTACAAGGTGTTGGACCAACTCGCTATGAGAAAGCTGCATGGATTATGTCATAATCTTATCTCATATGTAATCATATCACAACGCCCTTTGACCTGAGATCATCATAGATTCCTACATGAGAGTCTTTGAGCATTGACTTATTCAAAAGTAATCTTTGACCGGGAGATTATAAAGGCTATAATTGGGCTTATGGGTTTTTATGTGGAGGAATGTGATTGATCAAGATAGGATTTGTCCCTCATGTTAGCAGAGATATTATTGAGCACCTCGATGAGTCATTCTGAGAAATGTATAGACATACTGTAACGAAAGGTTTTTTTTTCATTTCTAAGATTGGACTACTCAGGGATCAAGAAAGTAATGGTTATGAATAGCAGGATGATATTATCCATACCTCATCCTTGACTGAGATATCGTGTGACAAAAGGGATGTGACATGATTACATGACAGGTTGTATCGTGTTAATGATCCTCATGTGATTTGGGTAGTCGTAATGTTTTGCTAGAGACTGCTTGCGACTTGTGGGCTAATAATAAGTTTAGCCCACTGTCAACTTTATATAGGCCTACAAGGTCGCACACAAGAACATCCCAACACGAGATTTAATATTCTAGGGTTTTCGAATTTATATATATAAATTCGAATAATAATATTATATAGATAATATTATTAATCTTAATATGTTAGTTTTAACGTTTAATTTATTTGATAAATTTAATAACTAACATTGATTTTCGGATTTGATTTATAAAGATAAATTAAATCGATTTATTTGGATTAATTCAATATATATGATTTGATCAAATTAGATTAATCTAAATTCAAATTTTAGAATTCGAATTTCATAATTTGAATTTCAGAATTTGAATATAAAGACTAATGAAGATTAATATTGAATATCTTTTTCAAATTCGAATTTCAAGATTAATCTTGAATATCCTTTTCAAATTCGAATATCAAAATTAATCTTGGATATTCAATACACCCCACATGAGTTCTATAAATGAAGGAGTCATGAACCATTTGGGGATGTATGTGTGTACAATCGAATTTGTGAGAGATGAGTCACAAGAAACCTTATAGAGATAAATGTCAAGGCGTTAGCATGCAAGAAACCCTATAGTGAGATTATATTATTAATCTTCATGTATTCTTCAAATAATCTGAGTTCTTCATATTATATGATGTGTTCTTCATATAATCCGAGTTCTTGATGAATACATTCTTGATGTGTTCTTCAAATAATTTGAGTTCTTCGTATTATATGATGTGTTCTTCATATACATTTGAGTTCTTGATGAATAAATTCTTGATTAATCTGAGTTCTTGATGATATTCGTATACGCTCTTGATGATTATATTGTATAAGCATGATATTTGTATACGTTCTTGATGTATATACATGTGTGTATATGTGTTTTTGAATATGTGTATAAGCATGATATTCGTATGCATTTTGATGTATATGTACGTGGAGTTCATGGGGATATGATTCGATTCAACATACATATGATGTATTAATTTTTGGTTCCTGTAACCCCACAAGGGGAGCTGTCCCTTGACCCCTGTGAATCGGATAGTCGTGAATAACTCTGCATAGCGCGATATAATTTAATCACAATGCGAATTATTTATATTGTATAAATTGTTGCTTGTTGTTATTTGCCCTTAAATGTTTGTTTAGGTATGGTGAAGAACATGGCTTTAGTTTTACAATAGTTTTGTAAGATATAAATAAGGCATGCGTATCGTGCCTTCCTCTGAATGATCTAGATGTACATTCTCTTCTCATCTTACTCCCCTCATATGTTCAAATGAAGTTTCCCTCAATGTAATCTTTTATCATTTATAGAAGTCCTCTCATAAGCTTGGGAGGATTTTAGGATAGGCAAGCCATGTTGTCTCATGTTTATGATATGTTTTTGATTAGATCATTGCATGATAGTTTACTATTTGTAAATGTTCTTTTGTATGAGATACAAAAGGAAATTGTGTTGTGTGAATAAGCTTAATCCATTAAACCCTCTAAGTGAAATCTTAAGTCGTAATGACGTCAGTTAATAAATAGTTGTCAAAATCTCAATTGTTCAATTGTACGTTCCACCAAAGTGGATGCATTTGAGTCATCTTGGTGAGGCAATGGTGAGTAATAGTGCTACTCACAATATTCATTATTGTGTTGACTTAATTTAGATTATCAAAACGATTTTGTATCTCAAGGCATTAGATGTGATTAAACATGTTGGATCATATGATGATTGAATCCCATAAAATCTAAGAGTTACATATGATGTAATTGATAAAGGGTTACCTACATAAACAAATTGGATTTAATGTCTTGACAAAGTGGGGTTAAATTTAAGTGAAATATGAGTCTTAACCCACTAATGATATTGAGAGTTGTTAATTTAGTGGGAGATTACTGATATGCTTTGCGTATTTTATATTGTAGAATCATGTCAACTAGTAATACTGTTACATTATCACTGTGATTGATCCTTGAGAAGGACAAACTTAAGGGGACAAACTTTCTTGACTGGTTCAGGAACTTGAGAATTGTTCTCAAGCACAAAAGAAAGGCATATATCCTCGATCAACCCATTCCTGATGAGCCTACAGCCAATGCTCCAATAGGATGCTTATACTAAGCATAAAGATGACTATGTGGATGTAGGATGCCTGATAGTTTCCACCATGGTTCAAGAGATCCAAAGAGATCTGGAACATATAGAGGCTTATGAGATGAGGATGCATCAATTAGCACTCGTGTTGAAAATGAAAGACTACATTGATCACTTTGAGAGGTTTGGATTTCCTATGAGCTAGGAGTTATCTACAAATTTTATCTTGAACTCACTTACTGACAGTTATGACCAGTTTGTTAAAACAACTTCCTTAGCTCACTTTACATTATATTAGAGACTAATTATGAGCCACTTTATGGCAATTCAATGCTTCAAATTAGCTAACCAAGTGAAATTTAAAACTTTACAAAAGTCCTATTCATGGTTTCTGTTAACTTGGTAATTCCAAATTTTTGGGTAATTTTGAAAATTCATAACTAATTTTAGAGAAATCGAAATTGAGTGTTTCAAGTCTCTAAATAAATATTATGAAGTCCTCTATAGGGGAAAATATCTTCTTACCCAATTTCTTGACCAATTAATACAGTTTATTGCGTGAATAAACACCGTTTATTTGGTCATTTTTCAATTTTTGCAGTTTTTCCTTCAACTTTGGGAAGTCATTACTTTTTATCTACACATCCAAATTCAATAAACTTTAGCTCATTTTAAAGCTTGGAATGTGTAGTATTTAATTGGAAAATTTCATATCAATTGCACTTCATTTACTATTTTTCACTGTCATCTCAACTTTGCTCTTTGATAAGGGCTTTAGACCCTTTTTAGGTTCTTTTATATCCCATTAAATTGCATAATAATATAGCATGCTTGGTCTATCTACATAGAACAATCGCCATGATTAATAGTGTAGGAATTTAAGTTACAATAATCCAAAAGTGCACATAATCAACTTATACGAATTTTCCCTTAAACGTGGAGCATACCTTTGATCTCTTTGCCTTTTTCTCTTCAACTTGACCCTAAAAAGGTTTGTTATGGGAGAGTCAGATTCATGGAATCACAATAGCAAATATCTCTAACTAACACATTAACATGCATAATCATTATTGTGCAGTAGATAAAAGCCATGAACTTAAGCATGCATACTAACCTTACATCTTTAATCTCATACTTTGCCAAGGCATATCATCATCAAACTTCAAGCAAGAATTGACATGCTCATACTATAATATCCTCATTTTCTGTAAATTGAAATAGAGGTCAAACTAATAGTTATGAGATAAGATAAGGCCCAGAAATAAAGTACAGAAAGAGAAGATGTCAATAAACGAAAGAAACCCTGGTCAATTTAGTTTTAAGGCTTTGAAATTACTAAGAATGTAAGCTAGGGACATAAATGTCATTAAGTATAAAGACCAAGGGCAATATGCTCATTGGATAAAAAGGGTCAAACTAGTAGTCAAAAGTCAAGTTAGAGCCCACAGATAGAAAGTACGGAAAAAGATGATGTCGATGTGCTGGATAACCCAAAGTCAGACCTAGCTTAGCTGGAGAAATTTTACGAAAACTCCGCATTTAAGCATGCTCACCCTGGAGTAGTGTAAGGATGGGTGACTTTTTGGTAAGGACCCAGATGTCATTAGACGAAAAGATCAAGGATGAAAAGGTCAAGGGCAAAATGGGAATTATGAAAAGTTAGACAGTGTAAGGTCATTTTGGTCATTTGACAAAGTCAAAGTCAAAAAAGTCAACTGTTGACCAAAATATCAGAAAAATTCACAGATGACCAAAAGATAGGGCAGAACTCACTAATTAACAGAGTTTTGACAAATTGCTGAAAATCGGCCTAGATTTTTATTTATAGAATTTTAAAGATTTAATGGCCGAAAATAATTATTTGAGGTACCAGGAGACCTCAATCAATTGAGTTCAGGGTATAGAAAAATTCAGTGAATTTTATAGTATTTAATAAAATTATTGCCCAGTATACGATTAATGTGATTTTCCCGAAAATCGGGAAAAAGACCCGAAAATCCCCGAAATATAATTTATTTCAAAAATTAATTTTGGACAATCTAGAGGGCATTTTGGGAAAATAAAAATGGCTAGAGTATCAGTGAAAAATGGAGAAATTTTTAAAGCCCTAAAAGTATTTTGCCCTCCGATTGCACGTTTTTAGGGATTTTGGACATGATAAAATAACCCTGTTAATTTGGAGGAAATCAAGGGATATTTTGGGGATAATAATTTTACCATATTCAAGAGGAAAATATGGAGATTAAATGAGGAAGAAAACATCTCTAGAAAAGTAGAAAAAGATTTACCGGAATAAAGTTATGTTTACCAGTAAAAAGTGTAATCGGTAAAAGTAACTGAAAGGGATCCAGTTTGGCTAACCAAACCAGATTTTAACCATCTAGTTACAGCCATAATTGCCAATTTTAAGGAGCCAATAAGAGCTTAGCAATTGTCATATGTGTGGCACATTTTCAACCCTTAAGATTAAACTTAATAAGTAAGCTTTCATCTTAGCCCTTAATCTTTTATGAGGGAATTTTATAAACCATTTTTCTCCTCTTCCTCCCCCATTTGGTTGACTCGTTTGGACAGAAAAATAGAGAGGAGAAGACGCCATTCAAGCTCACACAAGAAGAGAAAAGCTTGAAGAAATTCCAAGGTAAGGGATGAAAGTACCATAAGCTATACATAAATCTCTTCCTTGTGCTCTCCTCTACAACTTCCATAGATTGGAATTTTGATTTGGTCTCTCTTTCTCAAGTTTGATACTTAGGGTTCTTGAGAGTAAAGTGAGAAAGAGAGGGATTTAGAGCTTGTGATTGGTTGTAAAAGTCTCCTTGTAATATAAGGAGCATGTTGATATATATATATATATTGTGGTTGTTTGAGTTTGTTTTTGGATTTTTGAAAATTTGGGATGATGAACTTTTAAGGGGAGATGCTTCCCAAATTTCTACTTGATATGGGAGAGTTAAAATCAAGTTATACCATCCATGAATATGAGTTTAAAATCAAGAGTATGATGGTATATGTGATAGAAGTTGGAAAAAAATCATGTTGATAGTAAATGTGTGTGTGTCTCGGCCAGGTCTGATTCATGGGGAAGGAATGTTCTTTTGATGATTTTGATGCTTGCAATGGGTTCAAAATGAGTTTTTGTGTAGGGTAATAGTGACCACAAGTTTAGGGAAGCATTAAAAAGTGTTAAAGACAAGTTTAGGGTTTTAAAGTTTATTAAGTTTAAGGGGGTGATTAAGGGAGAATTACATTGCTTTTCGCCTTGGAAATGGCTTGTGTTTGATGGCCATTGTGTTGACAATTGTGTAGGCAAAAGTTTGGTGCAAGAGAGTAATTTTCAAAGTGAACAAGAGAGCATCCAAGTTAAGGGGAATTAAAGACTCAAGGTAGCAAGGCCATCTAACTCTAATCTAAGTTATTATGAAAATTCTTTTGAATGATGCATGACTTGATTTGAAATTTATGATGATGAAAGTGTGGATGTGTGCATGTTCATGCTATGGCCATATGCATTTATGTGTTTCATGTTACACTTTTATTATTCCACATTTACATGAAAAGTTGTTATGCATTTTATGAAGTATGTTAGATAGTTTTGCTATTCGGATTTCCAAAAATCTCATTCTCCCCCACTAACCATATCTAGGTGAAAGCACATCAAAGGGTAAGGAGAAAGTGCATGATGCTTGAAGCAAGAATTGCATATGTTTAAGAATATAGAATGGTGTTGTAAACCTAATGCTATTTTGGATTAAGATATGTTGTGTAATATGTAGCCTAAACCCATGCATGTTTGGTGGTTGTGAGATGGCTAATGTATGCTTAAAGAATTTATAGTTGCATGGTTATTCATGATTAAAAGAGGCTTAGAAGTTAGGGTTTAAAATTATGAAGTTACAAAATGGCAAGTTTGACTAATTGTCAAAAGTGAAGTTGGTCAGACCCCTTACTTTGACCTGTCGGGAAACAGACCAAATGAACTTCAAATGAAGTGAAATTTTCCATAAAAATATTTCACATTACAATATTTAAAACAAGCCAAAGAACACTTAAATTGGAGTTTTTCACAGAAAGTTATGTTTCAAAGTTTGAAGAAAATCACTGAAAAACATAGAAAATTGAAAAATTACCAAATGAACAGTATATTTTTGCGCATTAAACTGTATCAATTGGAAAAATTAATGACTCAAAGAGTATTTGTCCTTTATAGAGGAACTTATAAGCTTCAAATAGAAATTGGAACCACTAAATTTCTATTTTTTTAGAATTAGTTATGAATTTTCAAAATTGGTCCGAAAAACTGTGAATAGTAACTTTCAAAACTTAAAAGTTTTCATTTTGATTCTTTTGGACCTTTTAAGAAAATTGAGGCTTTACTTAGGTTCCAAATCAATATAAAAGGGATTTAAGAAGGTTAATAAGGTGTGTTACACATACTTCACTCAACATAGCATTAGCATGGCAATTACACAAACAACATTAATAACAATGTAAATGTAAAAGTTAGAGAATTTACTACCTTATTGACTTAATCTTTAATGGTTTCCTTCTTGCACTTGGGAACTTTCCTCTTGGCTATTCAACCTCTAACACATAATACAATGCATTTGGCATTAACAACAAGCCATAAACTTTTCCTTACAACACTTGAAAACTTCTCTAAGCTTCTCTTGAACTTTAAGTGTCCTTAAACCCTTAACTTTGTTAAAATTGTTTCTAATGCTTCTAAAATCAAACTCTCACTTATGCCCTACAAAATTTTTCCTTTTAAACTCATTGGAAGCATCATAATCACCAAAAACTCACTCCTTCTCCAAGAACAGCTGCAGGCCGAAAATACACAAAAATTCCAACAAGAGTGGTTTTCAATTTCTATCATCCCACACATGCCTAAAATCATTCTTAGACCATTTCCCAAATATTATTTGGCATCAAAACATCTCCTTCCATGCAGAACAATTTCGTGCAGCAGCCCATCAACAGTGATTCCATACCAAAAATTACAAACAAGCTCAAACCAACTCAAACCAAACATCAACATGTAGTAAATCAAGCATAGAGTTTATTTGAACCACTTACCACTTCCAATTTTTGCTCCTCTTGATTTTTTCACTCTAGCCCCTTTCAAAACCCTCTCTTGAAATCTTCAATCACAGCACCATAGAGGAAAATAAACTGATCAAATGGAAGAACAAAGTTTGTAAATCAATTCTAGGGAAGAAATCAAGCTTAAATCACCAACTTACCTTGAGATTTGCTTTATTTTTGCTCTTCCTTGTGCTCTCTCTTCCTCCATGGTTTTCTCTCTATTTTTGCAGGTTGGATCATGAAAAATGGGCTGGAGAATTGAAGACGATGATGGATTTAATGAGTTATAAAATGATCTAAGGGCTAGAAATTGATCTTGCAACTTAACTTTATCTAATGGTTCTTATTGCACCACCACATTTAACACCTTTTAGTTTCTCATTGGCTGTCATTTATGGGATGGAAATTTGACTAAATCTGCCCACATGTGCCAAAATAAAATGGTGACATGTGTCCTTGATTGAGCTTTAATTATATTAGTTTTCCTCTTAAATTTCCAGAGTCATAGAGTCAACTTTGGCCCATTCATGACCTTTTTTGTGCTTAAATTGTGATTAGGAGTTGTTGAATTGGATTAATGTAATTTTGGGGTCATATGCCATGAATAATGATATATTTGTGCCTAATTTCTTCATGAG
>JANTPZ010092253.1:8603-54731 GCA_025593235.1 Vachellia pachyceras
AGAAATCTAGAGTAATTAATTAAACATTTGTTGGATTAATATTGTAATATATTTGTTAAGTATTAATTGTAGCAGCCGTAGGGGGCTCAGAACAGATACTGAAATCATACAGTCAAATAGTCTAATCACATCTGGAATGATATTTCCTATTAAAATTTCCCCCCAGTCATTCTGCTGCCCAAACGGCGAAATTATTAAGGGAGGTCAGGTGGTATAAGTTAAATTAATCATGAAACTTTTGAATTATACAATTCACCCCTAACTTTATACAATTAAATTTTTACATTAATAATTAAACTTTCATATTATGTAATTGATATTTTCGAGATATAATTAAATTCAACAATATATAACTAATCTTCCACAATAATATAATTGCATACCCAATATCTAATCAATTTATCAATTGCGGATTTATTTCAAACTCTCCCAATTATTTAATTTCATCGCTTATTATATTAGTGCTATTAGTGGTGGGTGTTTATCAAATATCAAGAATCAATTAAATACTTATCTCATATTTGGTAAAATAACTTCAGAAAGCCAATCCAAATACCCCATTCCTTTTTTTATATCTTTGTTGCTATGAAAATGAGTGACTTAATTTTTTTTTACCCACATGGGTGACTTAATTTTGATTTCAAGCAAAATAGTGTTTTCTATCTTTTAATTTTCACCCCTTCACCGGACAACACACGGGCACCGTTTGTCAAATTGTCAAAAGTGCTTATAAGCACTTACAGGGTGTATTTGAGAAAGCTTCTCAACACCCTAAAAGTACGTTCAACAGTGTTTTTCCGCAATGAGATAACACACATTTACCTTGTAAATAGTAAAAGTACTTTTCCACCGCTTTTCCAAACGGATCCATAATCACGTTCACAGTGTTTTTCTGCAAAAGGAGACAATCTTTTCCACATATTTACCTCGACTTATGTGAAAGTGCTTATAAGTACTTCTTCACTGCGTTGCCAAACGGATCCAATATTGTAAATCTGTAACAAGTGTAAATTAATTAATGTATCTCATCCCCGTTTTATCCTTTGACGCTGTATTTTCATATTTTCATTTCATTATCGACTTTCAAATTTCCATGAGTTATGATATCTGACAATCTACAACCGAATATTGTTGTTGCTACTGTTATTATTATTTATTACTCCCCCCATCCACAATAGATAACACTCATTTTCCTATCCTAACATTTAATTAATACTTAATTTGTTTCATTGTATTTTTCTCTCATTTAAAACCTCATTTAGAAAGGGTAAAATTGAAAAAATGTTTCAATTTAAAATATATGTAATGAGTTAATAATTACTATTTTATTTGTTGCTGATCAATAAATTAAAGTGATTTATATTACGAAGTAATAAGAGTATTATTATTTTTGAGTCAATCTAAATTAACTGTATAGAATCTACTCAATGAGGATCCTCCACACTAGCAGTGGATGGCATGTGGGGGTTTGTGAGTTTGGCTGTTTGAGAGTATCCTCGGATTTTTAATATTTTTTATTTGAAGTTTTTTCCTGGAAAATTTTAAAACTAATATTTTTATTTAGAAACAAAACAACATAGATTTGAAACTCTACTAACTTATTGTGCGCTGAAACATTACCAATAGGTTTCTAGTGTTGTGCTGAAACGGCATAATTATTTTAATAATTAATTCTAGCATTTAGTATTATTATACGTTAATAATGTGATATATATCACAAATTGGTTTAGCAGTATGATAGGTAATTTGCTTGATTGGCAAAGCGATTTTAAAAATCAAATGTACGTTGAACATTATTTTACCTCAAAACAAGATAATATCCTTCACATATTTACTTTGATTTGTATAAAAGTACTTCTCTACCGCTTTCCCAAACAGGCACAATTAGACAATATACAGCTTCATTATCAAGCATGATTTATTACTAATTACATGCCCTTCAAAATATGCGCATGTGATGAGCTGAGGCTATGTGTCAATGGGAGTACTAATTTAGGTGATGAGCTGAAGGTTATATGAATTCACATACATGCATTTGTGCTTCGTTCTCCTACGAGGCTTTTGAATTTCTATGCCTGTGATTAATTCTATTGTGGAAAAGGCTATATAGTAGCCTCACATGGACTTTCAACAGCACAATATTTATACTTGGCTTATTAAATTTAATTCACTTTCTCATTAAATTTAACTAACTTTTAAATTTTGACATATACAAAATTGAACCGACAAAGAGAAAAACTCGGCAGGTACAACTTTTATTATTAATCTGAAGACTGTGCGATCTGAGGAAGATGCGTTCTCTATTGAAAATAGTATATCAGAAAGACAGAGAAGCATGGAGGAGATGACCTAATTAACCAAGATCCAATTTATCTTTACATGTTCTGCCACACACATGCTTTTCCTCAATTTAGATATTTATGTTTGAGCTCCTTCAATTCATGACAACTCCTTCAATCTTTATTTAGACGGTAAAAGGAGTATTTTCTTAATCTTAATACATTATGCCTCGTTTGGTACGCAGAATTTATTTCGATGGATATGGATATGGAAATGGATGTGGAAATGAAAATGAGGTTTAAAAGTATGTTTGGTATGTCATAGAAATGATGTATGATTTTTAGATGAAAAGACCTAAAAGTCTTTCTAAACTAAAATTTTTTTAACTTTTAAAACTACCTAAATCAAATTAAAAATTATTTTAAAAAATTTTTAGATGGAATTATCTTCATGAATTTACAAATCCAAGCTTTTGAAATGGAATTGTAAATCCATGGTTTGGTAGAATTGGCTTCCATGTGGAAGCCAATTTCATGGTACCAAATATGCATGGATATGGAAATCAATTCCATTTCCATATCCATACCTTCAAATTCCATGGTATCAACTGTGACCTTAGATTTATTATATGAATATACTCCAGTTTTATTTTAAATTTATTATTCTTTGATTCCTCAATTCTTACTTATTTCTTCATGTTAGATTGAGGTCAAATTTTTAAGTATAGGATCATTAAGGAGAATTTTGATCCATGTGACCGAGATATTCCTTTAGGCTTTGTTTGGTTTGGGGGAAGGGGATGGAAGGGGAAGAAAAATAATCTCTTCCCCCCATTTGGTATGAAAAATTGGAGGGGAGGGAAGCCAAATTTTGGCTCCCCAATCTCTCCCCTCCCCTTATTTTCCATCCCTCCAAAATAGAGTTTTTTGAAGGGATGCAAAATGTCATGACTAATATGTTCTAAATACTTTTTGTCAAACTTCTCATACTTCATATTTTCAGTCTTCATATCTACTTCATTGTGCGTGAATGAAGGAGCGATGTAGATAGAGAACAAGTTTTTTTAGTTTTCATTTTTTCAATATTTTCTAAGAATAAGTTTTACTTTATTTAGAATACTTGGAAGCAGCACTACCAGAAAAATTAAATTTAGCGACGGAAAAATCAGCTTTAGCGATGGAAAAAATCTGTGGCTAAAATGAGAGTCGCTAAATTTAGCGACGGATGTTTTAGCGATGAAAGTTTTCCCTCGCTAATTAGCGACGGACAATTCCATCACTAAATTAGTGACGATTTTTTTGAATTTAGCGATCGAAAAAATCTCTCTCTCTCCTCTGCTTCTTCGTCAAACTTTCAGTACACAACATATTATACATCCCTTTTCCTCTCTCTTCCTATTTCTTCTTCATTGATATTTTCATTATTAACGAGAAGAACAAAAAATCTATTATTATTATTATTATTATTATTATATAGTTCTCATCTTCTTCTCGCTAAAGATTCCTCGTCCCAACAAAAAGTCATTACTAGATAGATCCTCTATTAGTCTCAAAACAGACTTGGTCCAAATTCTTAAGGATAAACCCTCCTCCTAAAACCTTCTTCATATACCCAGAAAAAAGAATTCCAAGGATTTTCTTTTCTTTCCCATATACCCAGAAAAAAAAAAGGCAATGAAGGCCACGTTAATTCTCAATACTTGTTGTACCCTGTTTCAAAGATTTTCAAACCTCAATTCCAAATCCTCCATTTTCTATCCTTCTTCCTTCTGTTAGGATGTGGAATAACTTTGGCAATCATTCTCAGTTTCTACATTAAATGTTAGCCCTGAGTCTGCATCTACATTAAATATAATTTACCAGGCTCGGCAAGTCAAACTTGAACATCTTGTCCAGAGAAAGTTTTGCTCCTCAACAGCCAATGTCTGATATTTATTGATTAATATTGTAATATATCATTACGGGCAATGTGTCTATTTTAGATTAATTTAATTGAGGAATCCTTCTTGATTTTGAGGACAAAGGAAAACTAGTTGAAGTTTTGTTTGGTACAAAGATTATGAAAGTTGTCAAAAGTGTTTCAGGTGGTGAAAACCAAAGTTTTACTCAACCTCTCACGGGCATGTACAATATTAAGCTCTCTGTCTCTCTCTCGCGTGTCACAAACACACACATATAAATATATATATATATATATATATCCACTACTGCATTAAACATTTTTGGCATGTTTTTTTTTTGGCCATTTCACGACTGTTTCCTTATCAATATGTCCGTTTGAAAATGCGGTAAACAAGTAATTTTATGTAAACCGAAGTAAATATCTCATTTTACAGAAAAACACTGTTGAATGTACTTTTAAAGAGTAAATAAACTTTTCCAAACAAGCATATTATCTTTGCAAACGTTTAAAGTATTATATGACACGTCCACTAAAAAACGAACGTGGGAGGTTGGGCTGTATAAGGACTAGGACGGTAAACTTGCGTCAAATTCATTTTATCAGTTAATATTATAAGTATGTGTTTGGCAACTCCATTGAAAGAAAGGAGTTTACGGATTTCTAGATGGTTTTACAGATTTCAAAATGGTTTTTATGGATTTCGAGATGGTTTTTATAGATTTTAAGATGGTTTTGTATCGGCTTGCGTGCATCATTGGGGAATGAAGTTTCCAAACAAGCACTAAGTATGTTTGGCGGAGTATTTGGAAAAGCCAAATGCACGTTTGACAGTTTTTTCCGCAGAATTAGATAATCTCCTTCACATATTTACATCAACTTGTGCAAAAGTACTTCTTTACTGTATTCCCAAACATGCACTATGTCATGTTCTTCAATCACATATGGTAAATAATGACATCTTAAAGTTGAATGCATTCACATGTTATTAGAAAACTTGATATAATAAATATAAGAAATTTAACAGAATTATTTTTTCTAGAGAACCATCCAATACCCATCCAATACATAAAGAAGGTATAAAAACTTCTATGTATTTCTCATCAAAATGTACTTGTGTTAAAGCATAAAATGCTTCTAAGATATCTACCTCCATTCGAACTGGATAGGAATGTCTCCACTAATTTCCCTCTTTGCTTAATGTGTCAATCAATCATTATATCATTATATTCAGTTTCAACAGTTACTACCAGAAAAATGTTATTTAACGACAGAAAATTCGTCGTTAAATGGTTATTTTTCATCGCTAAAATGAGGGTCGTTAGTATTTTCTGTCTTTAAATGAAAATTTTCTAATGGAAAATAGCCATTTAGCAATGAATTTTTCAGTCGCTAATTGGCATTTTTCTGGTGGTGAGTTAAAAATTAATACTATGTGAAAAAATTATTATAATAGGGTGAATTTAAAAAATTATTAAATTTTAAGATGGAGTAAAAAAATATTTTATTTTTCTGAACTCCAATAAAATATATTAGAAGTGGTTAAAAAATAGAAAGAGTGGCGTAATTATGATTTGGGAAGAGAACGAGAGAAAAGGACCGTGGAACCTCAACGCTGTTCCCTCCAAACATCGTCCCGTGATTCCCTCTCCCTCCATCCGGTAAGATAAATTGATGGAAAAATAATCAATTCCAAAATATTATACTTATTTCTCTGCTGTTACTAATATTCATTATTTTTCAATTTAAAGGCATTCAGATATTTCAAAGCTTTAAATTTACTTTTTTTTCCTATACATGATCTATTTTCATTTTCTTTTATACTACCTCTTATCCTTAATATAAGAGGTGTTTGATTTTTTAGAGATTAAAAAAGTTAAATACTTTCAGAGTATGTATGTTTCCCATTTATATCCAAACTAATTCACTTAACTTATAACTTTATATATAAAATAATCATGTAAGTAAACAAATATTTTTAAGCAACGTGTTTAGCTTCCTTAGTTCCCTAAAAAATTTTAGTCCTTGCTATATTAATGATGGAGTTAGTATGTATTGTCACCAAATGAGTACGTGTAGTCAAGGTTAAAAAATTGGATCAAGCATTGAACCGGGTGAGACAGTAGTTTAATGATTGATGGGTCAGATCGGGTCAACGTCAATATTAAAATAATATAATTTAGTATATTTTATTTTATTTTATAAAAATTAATAGTTAAAAATTTTAATATTATTTTGTTTTACCCGCATTTTAATTTTTTAGAGTTTAATTAAATATTATTTCTATATTACTGCATTTGAATTATACTATATATATTTCTGATAACTTACATTATATTGTTAGTATTTAAATTTTAAAATGATAAACATATTTCGAACAAATTGGGGAAAAATTGGATAGATACATGAATAATGCGGATTTCTGCAAATTTTATATTGTATATTAATATTAATTGTGCATTTTTTAACACTTAATAACTCATTTTACATCTCATTCTTAAACACTTCTTTAAAAAAATAACCCAAAGCTCAAAATTCAAAATAATCATTTTCTGCTAACTAAAATAATCACTGCTCTGATCAAATTATGATTCCTCAACATATAATGAATGACATCATATAAAAAAGAATCCTTGTGATCATTGATTAATCGATCAGTTCAGAATTGTAGAAGTGGCGTTTTTTTTTCGCGTAACCAATTAAAATTATGATTCCTCAACATATAATCGAATTGAACGCTTTTAATTTAACTCAATTCAATTCAATTTAAATTTTGTTTTGAACAAAATTTTATCTTATTATAAGTTGAAAATCTAAAACAAAACATAATTTTATAATTCACCCTTAATAAAGCAATAAATCTATCATTAAAAAAAATACAATTCTACAATCAACACAAGCTTGTTAGGCATCAGTGCATTACAAAACCTTCTTCAAATGAAATTTTCACCACTACAAAAGAGATTATTTACCTCACTAATCTACTTATTTTTTTTAAAAATCAAATGTAGAAAAGAAATGCATTGGCAGTGCTCCATAATTTAACAAAAATGATTTTTGGTGTATGACCAAGAACATGCATGGATGACTAACGTGGATCGAGTCTAACGGAGGTCACCGATCCTTTACAATATAGTAAATCAATGTTTGAATTTTCACTATTACGCAAATTTAGTATCCAACAATATACAAGATTGTCTCTAATATGATGCTACATGTGATATGAAAAATAAGAACATGCATTTATAAGCCTACTTGCTACCTCGTTCATATTTATATTCCTTGATGTTGCAGTAGTGTTTATTGCCAATTTTGTGGCCACCATAAGCTTATTCTAAAAATTGCATAGCAAACGCCACCCAACTAAACAAATGATTACCTTGCTATAATTGCTAATATAAATTTAACTTAAATATAATTTCTCAGAAATCAGAAACAATAAAGAGGATTCCTCATAGCATGAGAAAACTAATCAACAGAGAACTTCAAAACAAATAATGCATTGCAAGCCCAATAATATTTAGCGGGACCCTGGGTCAATAATATAATTCAGAAAAAATGTAATTATTTTTTTTTTTGAAAAATTATTAGTTTATTAGTTTACATTCAAATGGGGCCACTGTAGATGTGTGGGGGCATCCAATGAACCTCCATTTCTAATCTCTCTCAATCTCTCTCTCAAAATTAGTAAGCTAAGCCCTCAATTCTCTCCTCCGTTTCCTCTCGCATTCCAATCTCTCTCTCTCTCTCTCTGTGCTTCTTCCAAACTCAAAACAATTCACAAACCTCCATTCTTTTCAACCCATTCTTCTCAGTTCTAAGAGAAGAGAGAGAGAGAGAGAGAGAGGGATCTATCGGAGAATACAAAGCTCGAAATTTATGTGGTTATTTCTCCGGCCCCCATGCGGTTCGCCGGCGTCAGGAGTTTTGTGGTGGGCCTTCTGGTAATCTCTTTGCTGTTCATGTGGGTGTGTTCCCACTCGTGCCGGGTGGAGGCGGCGGTTCGAACTCCATCTTCTTCTTCAGGGACGACGAAAGCGAAGCCTAGCTATGGCGTTTTGGATAACAAGAGCAAGCAGGATCTGCTTCACAAGTATTTCAGTGGAACAAGAGCTTTTGGCCCTCCCGCCATTAAAACGACACAAAAAGGCTTCAACGACAGTAAAAGAAGAGTGCCCAGTTGCCCAGATCCTCTTCACAATTAATCAATCTCACAGCAAGTAGTAGAATTCTCATCCCCCCTCTCTATCCCTCTCTTTCAATTTTTCGTTTTGTAATTCTTATGAAGCTCATCCAAAATACCCTCGTTTTTCTCATCATTTTCTCCCTAGAAACACGTCCCATTATTGTCGATTATGAGGGAAAACCGGGGGTATTTTGGTACACATAAGTGGGCAACAAAATTTCATCTTCTTTCTTCATCATCAATGGAAGATTATTCAGAGAAATGGATCATCATCTCCTCTTCGTCAATATGCTAGCTAGCTAGCTTTTGTATATAGAAGCTAATAGAGGTTGAGTTCCAGAAGAAGTATTGCTTCATACATACATACATACATACATATATATATATACAGTGAGCAGAATATCTGAGCAAAATTGGACTGAAAGTGCCCCTCTTTGTAAATTACTATCTTTCGACTAAGAACTGAGGAGGGGAAGAACAAGAGTGGCAGAAATGTTGTTGAATATATGTGCGTTTGTGTGTGTGTATGAGAGCAAATTTATACTTAACGAACTACTACTACTTCACTCAATGTTGCTCAAGTTTTTAAGTTAGTTCATATATATATATAATCAAAAAGTGGTAAAGTGAATAAGTATTTTATTGTGAAACTTTATTAAACTTTCCTTGCACAGTCTCTATTACTGGGAAATGATGATGAAAAAGAAGATCTTTTAGTTTTATATGCATTTGGTAACTTTTGGGACACTGGGAACTAGTTCTCCTGATGTGCATTGATTCATTTTATTTTAAGCTCTATCACAATTTTTTTTTTTGTTCCACATTATCATAATCTTCATCGCACCAAATGCTATGTGCAGATTATATAATGGCTGCGTTTGGAAACATGTTGGGGAGCCCGTTTTGGCTCCCCAAAATCCATTCTCACGTAAGTCGAGACAAAATTCCTTTCACATAAAGTACCTCAGAATCTGTGTCCGTTTTTTCAACGGGTTTCCAAACGAAGCTAATATATATTCTCCAATTTTTTTCCTGCACCACGCTTCTCTGCAAATAATTGACGTAGTCCTAACTTTATTGGAATCTCATCCTCTATTGAATGCTCTGATGTACCCAGTAAATCTTAGCCGTTGATCTTCATCTCATTGACCTTTTCTCATTTTTGCCCATACCATTTCTAGCTAATCACCTTTAATTAATATTTCTATTGTGTACTTCCTCCTTGCTATTCACTTATTTTCATAGAAATAAAACGTAAGAGAAAAGAAGTAAAGTCTATTTATGATGGTTGAACAAAAAAAAAAAATCTTTTTATTATGTAACAGCTCCCCCGAAAAAAAATTACCTTCCAATGAATGTGCCACCATTTTATTTTATTTTGATATCAATAATCAGATCCTATCTATTTGATCATTCTCAAGCTTAAATAGGGATAAATCTCCCAAAGAATTTCCCCCATTTTTCTCATTTTCATATAATCAATGTTCTATGATATATATATATATATATAGGGACAAATGAAAATATAAACGAAGAGAAGCAAATAGGAGGGGAGAAAATATGTTGTAATACACTCACACAACTGAACTAGATATGGTGGACTAGCTCATAAATCTTTCGTAGTATTATAAGATTGACACACTGATGAGCCAATGGCTCGGCTCGGCTCGTTCCTATAATCACTTCTTTCAAGATAACTTGCCTCTGACAAAAATTAGTATAGTTTTTTTATTGCTTTTAAAACTTGAATAGTGAGTAAAGAAAACATAGATTAAATTTCACCTCGAAAAATTCTCTATAATGTAATGTAATAAGTATGATTCAACCCAATTTCAAATATAAGAATTAAATAAAAGGCTTAAATATAAAACTCATCCTGACCCATATAAAAAATTTATATAACGAGACAATTGTATTTTTTTTTTAAGTATTAAATCAACTTCGATGTAAATCATCAAACTTTTTATGACTAATGAAAAAAAATAGTACCATTTACTATATATAACAGTACACACACATTTTATGTTATACTGTGTTAAGCCTTTGATATAAGTCACATTTAGCTTTTTTTTTAAGAAAATTAAAGACGTAAAATAAATTGATACATTTATCATTTTTCAAATTAATTTACCTAACACATAAACTAATGTATAATTTAACATTATAAATGATTATTGGAGAAAATATGTAGAGTAAATTATTTTATGTAGTTTCCTCCATCTTCTTAAAAAATTAATTGGAATTATATTATGGACATTAGCTAGTATATTAATATTGTGTATTGATTAGATCAAGGTCAGATATGTTTTAGTAATTTAAAATGGATCGCACGAATTTGTCGCTTTCAGAAATATATGTTATATGTAATGCAGGGAAATATTCTATTTCAATGATCTATTTCTCATTTAATTTGTAAAAGCATATACATATATATATATATACACACATACATATATATAAATGCACACTCGTGTAATACTTTTTTTACTTTTTGGGTGTGAAAAGGTGATATTATAAAAGTTTGGAGGGAAAGGAAAAACTACACACACATATATATCGTCTGGTTGATTTGTGTTTGTACTATGTGAAGGGAATTGACTAATAATGCATTATTGGATTCATAAAATTAGTACAAGTGTTTTGATAGACTAATGAAAATGAAAGAGCATTCAACATTATGCCAGCGAACAATAATATCAAACAATTAATAACTCGTTATTCACGAGCATCTAGATAGTCTTATTGAATTATTGGTGACAACTGTCTTTGTGTTGAAATGCATATATAATTAATTAGTTAACTAATCAAAGAATCTAATCAACTCGTAACACGTAGTCTTGTCAAGAGAGAAAAACCTATGGACGTATGACCTAGAGCAAGAAAAGTGGATTCATTATTCCTTTGTAGCTCACATTAGTTGGACAGCTCCATTAATTGCATCTATCGTGAAAGGTGTGTTTGAGAATTCCGTTGGAAGAAAGGAGTTTATAGATTTTGAAGTATTTTACGAATTTTAAGATGGTTTTACGAATTATGATATGGTTTTCATGGATTTCGAAATGGTTTTTACAGATTTAGATATTGTTTTGTTTTGGTTTATGTGTATCATTGGGGAAACGGTGTTCCCAAACAAGTACTATGACTCAGTTTGGTTTAATTGCATGTAAGATGATTTTGTCTTAAAGGGGATTAACATTTTAATTTGTAATGCTAATTCTCTTAAACAGAGGTATCAAAATTACAGCAATGTAATATATAAATGGAAATTACAACACAAGAAAATCTGAAAAACAAAAGATATCATTTGCCGCTATCTCCTATACATATTCCCCGTTCACTTCACTACTAACCAATCACTCATCGCTGCCGTTTGTAATTTTTTTTTATTTTTATATCTTCTATGAACCTTAATATAACATCGCTTGACTAATTTAGAAAGATTAAAAAAGATAGATAAATTACTTTAAATTATTTATTTATTATTTTTATTTAAAATAATTTGATTCACTTATAAACTAATATATAATCTAAGTGATGCAAATACTACATAAGTATTTCAAATTAGAGAAATTGTATAATATATATTATAATTAAATAATTTACTTGGGTTATTTACTCTCCACAAATTAGTAAATTGGGATGTTATATTATAAGAGCATAGGCTAGTAATATAAATAATATATTTGATTATTGTTTTCTTAAACACATAACAACAAACTCATTGGTGGAGATAAAAAAAGAAGAAGAAACTGATGATTGAAGATTCTATAAGACTGGAAGATGGTTAAAGATATTTGATTCTTAATGAGATGATTGTGCAATAATTTGTATTAATTTTAATTCAATTGCTATTTTTTTATAGTTATTTTTCTGAATGTTAATTGAATCATTAATTTTCATTTATTGTAATTGCATCCTAGAATGTTCAGGTTTAAGTCGAGGCCTAGCTATAAATGACACTCCAACTCGTTTTGCATTGTACAACTTCTATCCGTTTGATTCTCCCCACCATTTCTTGCTGTCCTCCCTCCTTTCTAGTTTCTCTATTCCTCCCTTCTCCTTCTCTATTCTTTCTCTTCTCCCTTTCTTCTTCTCCATCTTGCATTACTCATCTAATCTTCGCCACATTGCATTTCCCTAATTCTACAAACCAAACAGGCCGTTAGTGATCAAAATGAAAGGTTTTGTAAAATGAAAGGTTTTTGTTCAAATAGGCGAGACGAATTAGGAATATAGCAAATTATAGCAAAGAAACAGAAGTACAATATATGTAGGATAGTAATGTTTGGTGGAGTTTACTTGTTGTAAACTAGTGTATATTCAGAAAGCGTAGCAGCAAAGTTGTTATACAGCAAATTTGTCTGCTATACTAACAAAAAGAGCGTAAAGACATGGGAACATTACAGAATAAGCAACATAGAAAAAGTCTAATTTGGTCGACTTCAAAAATGATGACTTTTTGGTAGCATTTGCATATTGGTCTGAAGCAAATTGAGGGGCAGAGAGAGGGAGAGGGTTTTGTGAAGTGTGTGGGAGTTATCATATTCTGGAATTTTGGGGGCTTATGATTATTATGCATGAATGAAAACACACACACACACACACACACACATGGAACAGAGAGAGGGAGTGGGAGAGGGACCAGAAAGAGAGAGAGAGAGAGAGAGAGAGCAAAGAAATCGATGTGGGATAATGCCACGTATTATGCGTCCAAGTAAAGGATTTTAATAAAAGCTAGGCCCTCAATCGTACTCTCATCCTTTGTCTCCTTTTATTTTGGATTTGGAATCAAATTTGTCTCTCTCTTTCTCTCTCAATCTTCTTATTCACCACTCTAATTATTTTATTTACCGTCATTCACAAACAATAGTTTTGTCACCAAATACCTATCTTATATCTATCTTCTTATATGAATATCTGATCATAACAGATCTATGTACTGTTGGACTCAATTATCATAGTTCCTCATATATGTTATTGATTGATTATTTAATTTGTCTGATTTTATGAAATTATTTTTTGGTTAAGTACATATATTCTCTTATTGGAGTTAACATATTCAATGTACTTTCGAACATTAAATATAGATATCTCTCTCCACAGGTATTTGAACCTTTGCTGAATTTGTGAAATCGAATCTGAAAGTAGATTATCTCTCATATGTGTGGACATCAAATTCTCCCATGTCTAATGATGAGGGAAAAAAATATGAAGCTTGAAGCCTTTTGATGATAATTGGGCTGGATTCTAGGCCCAGTCCAGACAATGCAAACTAGAATGATTTGCGCCCTCCCACTTCAATTTTGGGCCACAAAAGTGTGGGCTTTCAGACGAACAATAAAACCTATGAAATCTACAAGTGAATTTATATCAAAGGGGTTTTGTTTAGTGAAAATGGTCTTTCTTACACAAAAATGTGAACCAAAGTTTGAATCACCATGTTACGACCATGGAAGAAAGTGGATGTGGACTGCCCCATCAAATATGGTAAATGCTATTGGGCTTGGATTATTATGTAGACTCTAGCTGAATGAATCACGTGGGAGCGTACCTATGGGATTTGTGATGTGCACAATAAAAGGTACTGGCAGTCAAGATTGAGAGGGGGTGGATTATGTGATTTGCTTTCTCTCTGGACCCTTTCCTCTGGGTTGCTTTTTCGCCTCTGGCCTTTTTCTCTTTCTGCATTCTTATGGCATTTCTATTATCATTGCTTTCTGTATAGTTGGAATATTATAACTGCATTGCTTCGTTCATTATGTGATCAACTCTCGTTCATTCATATCATTTGATGCTTTCATTGAGAGATTCCGCAGTGGCTAATGATTTTAAGTATTATGAACTATATGCACTTGATATTGCGATCAAGGAATTGAAGGCTACGGTGGAACTAGGTGCTTCTCACATGACTTCCAAGATGAATCATATAGAGTCAGTGCTTTTTTCTAGATTGGACCAATTGGAGGCTGCAATTCTCGCGAAGCTTCCCAATGATTATAAGATTGTTGCATCTGTCGGATCAGCCAGATCTTTATTTCCTGAACCGACGAACGTTGTCAGCCACTCTTTAGAAATGGAATTGGAGAAGGAAATCAACCAAGTAAATCAAGAGGGTCCAGTCTTCTCAACTAAAGATGAAAATCAAACTCATGGCTTGCTTCTTCTCCATCATGGATCCCATCCTCAAAGTATGTCGGTCGCTTCTTATCTGTCTTGTATGGTACTTGCTGCTGAACTCTCCAAGGATGTTTCACACACCAGTTGCATCGATGGACCTCAAAGATTGACAGGTGAGTTGAACGATGTTGTTGGCAGTCTCTTTTCATTAGAGATTCCTAGCTCTGCTAATTTCTCTCACTTTTGGGAATTTTGGTCCTGCTTGACACAATGAGATTATGACGTTTGGTCTATTAGATTGGCTTTTGTCCTTGGAATATGTAAGAAAGATAGTTGCTTAACTTTTCTTGCTGAGATTTATCACTTATTTCCTATATCGATACATTACTGCATTAGCCTTGTCTTTTCTAATCTGGTCTTTGATCCTGAGGGTGTTCCAACCAATGAGAATTTATATTTGGTTCCTGCGCTTCATCATTTTGTCACTGTTATAGCTGTTGCACTTGAAGTTGTTATCATGCGACACTTTTCTCATCGGATTAAATTACGTAGTTCATTACAACATAGATTGGGCGCTAGAGAAGTTTATGCTTCATTCTTAAGCTTGTATCTATTCCAAGTTCTTCATCATTGTGAGCATTTTGCACATTTGGCATATGAAAAGTTTGTGAAGGTTGTACACCTCAATACTTTTATTATTAAAGAACTTGCTTCAGTGCTAGGACTTAACCCCTTAATTCAAGCTCCAAGTACATCGATCCTTCGGATAAGGAATGCTAATAGGTTTGATACACCAACTGACCTTGGGCAAGCTCAGAAATGGCTAGAGATGATAGAGGCTTTTATCCATATAATGAGTGATTTACTTGATAAGGGTGAACTTTTTGAAAGGAAAATTTTATTGAAAGTAATAGGTGGTGGAGAATTTTACTATAATTTTTACCTCACCTATCATTATGCGTACCTGGTGCTTGGAGTATGGCTTCATGGACTCTTTTGTCTTGATCTCTTATTTGATTTGGCCTTGTGTTGGCTTTCATAGGCTCTTATTTGACAATGACTAATCATGGTTTGAATTACACTGTTCACATTGGGTTGTTGGATTGAGTCCCATTAATATTCTTTATCCTAACAATTATAATATTAGATTTTCATCGCAAATGCACTGGGACAATGATGATGCAATTGAAGAGAATTATGTGTTGCTCATAAATGTTGCAGTAAGGACAACAAAGTTACAAAGTGCTCAATGACTCATTCTAGTCGTGCAATGTGGGTCTATATTAATCTTACTTTGGTACATGACAGTACACAAGCGTACCTCTTCTATATATCAAGTGTCCTTCATTTCCTTAGTCTAATAACCGTTGGACATTGTCAGCTGTCATACTATTATTTGGACTATATTTTTGGTGGCTACGTCTTTATTCCACTCCTTTTCATGTGCTACCCTTATTGTTTATCGGCTACCCTTGCTTTATTGCTTAGCGGTTCAGAATACATCTTTTGTAGTGTTCATGCTAAACTTGCGTTGCTTCTCAATTGGGGATGTACAATATTGAATTACGTGACTGCACTAGATGGAAACCTTTGGGTTACATTAATTGTTGCAAATCTTAGGAGTGGCACTATGAAATTTGTAAGGCATGGCTGTGATAAGTGCTAATCTTTCGTATTCATATTCAGAACTTCTCTAATGGTTAGCCCTCTGTGTTATAACAATTGCTTGTGGGATTCTATTTTCCTACCATCTCTATCACCCATTGCTTGTCACCTTTGTCTCAAGTTTCTCATTTCTCGTATGGAATTGCATATAACAATTGCTTGTGGGATTCTGTTTTCCTGCCATCTCTATCACTCACTTTGCTCATGTCACCTTTGTCTCAAGTTTCTCATTTCTCCTATGGAAATGCATATAACAAGTAAAATATTTATTGCTTTGAATCTGTTTTACTTCATCATATTCTCAAAGCCTCTCAAGTTATCAAACTTTTGTTGGCATTTGGTTTGTTGCATGCCTACTTCATTTGGTTTGTTGCATGCCTACTTCATTTGGTTTGATAGTTTTCTGCCTATGGAAAACTTGGATGTCTACAAGCTTAAGGAATACAAAGTGTTAACAAGTGTTACTGCTGATATGGATTATTCACCTATTAGTGTTACAATTATGTATGTAATTTTGACTATGCATACTCTGTTGACATTTGGGACTGTTATTGAAGCAAGTTGCTTAGAGGTTGCTTTGTGCAAATACAACTACATGGATTCTCTTCACATGGATCACACTATTATTGAAGACAACCTTCAAGCATCCATTAATTTTCAAGTTATTTTCTCAACCAGGTCCATTAATTTAATGGGGAGGTAATGTTACGACCATGGAAGAAAGTGGATGTGGGCCTGCCCCATCAAATATGGCAAATGCTATTGGTCTTGGATTATTCTGTAGACTCTAGTTGAATGAGTCACGTGGGAGAGCACGTATGGGATTTGTGATGTGCACAATAAAGGGTACTAGCAGTCAAGATTAGGAGGAGGTGGATTATGTGATTTGCTTTCTCTCTAGACCCTTTCCTCTAGGTTGCTCTTTCGCCTCTGGCCTTCTTCTCTTCTTGCATTCTTCTGGCATTTCTATTATCATTGCTTTCTATATCGTTGGAATATTGTAACTGGATTGCTTCGTTCATTATGTGATCAGCTATATTTCCCCAATATCTTGGAATTTGCCATTACTCAACCCGACAATATTTCTAACATGTTTGCTCCTAAGTTTAAAGTCATGCTTCATTTTGGCCTAGTGATCTGCTAGCTTATTGTTACCCTGTCAACATGTTTCAAGGCTTTAAGCAGATTTTCCAAGTCCTAGATATTACAAAACAAGCATAATATACTTAAAATGATGGTTACTGTCACATCTTATGTGGATCAGGTTCATGGCTTTTGTGCAATCCATATTGACCTCAACATCATCAAAACCCCAGTTACACCATCAATGTAGCCCTTGGACTATGACAATAACCTCAGGAATAACTATTGCGAACTACTATGAGTTTGCAACTAAATCCACGTACCTACCCATCATCTTTAGCTCGAAGAACTCCACCACATTTGCTTTGTCTTGAGCATAGGACTGACCCATCCACCTGAAAGTTGAAGGAGCATGCCTGTCTACTATCTTCCACTTGTTGCATTGTGATTTGGCATGCATAGAACCGACAGGTTGATAAGAGATCTTGGCCACAGCTTGCACGAAAGAACATAGAGTATGCATTTCTAGACTCATTATCAATTTCTTCGCCAAAAAATTTCTTGCACCAATCGATCCAGATTTTCCAACAAATGTAGCCAAATAGGGTAGACCAATGTACTTTCTTGGTGTGGTCCCTGTCCGCTTCATGTTTGAGATTCCATGCAGTTTTCCTACGGCCACCTAATTGATAGCAACTCAAACAATTTTCTTGATCAATACTTTCATTTTGAATTAATGCTTATCACCAACGAGAGTTTGATCTCATGAAAGGGACTAGCCCCTCACATAACAAGATGAACCAATTTTTTATCAGGAAATAATAATAGTAATAACGTAAAAGGAAAATAAAGAAATGAGAATCTAATTGAAACCGTAAGTTTCAACCCACGGCCTTAAAAATTAAAGAACATACTTTGATTTTTCCAGCATCAAGAAAAAGAAAACTTCAAAAAATGAGGCCTTAGGAAAACCATGGGCATGTTCATTTATGTGCCTGCCTAATCACGCTCTAGATTTTGTTTATAAATATAGAAAGAACAAGAAACAAGTGGTTTCACTTTGGTTGAAAGAACTAAAGAAGTAACCAAAACATAAAAGCAAAGAAATATAGGGAGGTCCGGAATATATTAGGAATTAGGTAATTAATTTATATAGATTAAAAATTTTAGTTAATTTTACTATTTATAAAAATATGTATTGATTTTCTTAAAATACTTCACCTAATCATTTCCATAAAAACTGTTCCAAAGATAAAAAAGAATATCTTTAATATCGTCAATTTATAGAATAATTTGAGAAAAAAATAAATTTAAAAGATAAAATATATTAATATAGGCTTAATGTAATTTCTATCCTTAAATTTATTCTCATTTTGATTTTAGTCTCCTTAAGTTTCATTTTTTAAAACATCAATTCCCATAATCTAATAAAAATATGAATCATTTTACATTTTAAGGAATTGAAACCACTTATTTTAAACTTTAGTGATAGAGAGATTATCACTGCATTTCTTATAACAAGTTATCCTCAGTTAAAGTTTCACTAAAGTTTAATTTGTACCCCTTGTAATTTTAATTTACAAGCATGCTAAAATTTGAATTGGTTTATTCGGCTCTATCGCAACCCTCTAATCATCTTCGCAGACTTGTCTCGCTACCAAAAAAAATAGCTCTATTCCTGCGGATTTTAGTCCGCAGGTATAAGGTTCGTAGAAATTTTTTTCTTGTGGATTTTTTCGCAGGTAAATCCGCAAGTAAAATCCGCAGGAAAATCCAAAAAAAATTAAAGTGTTTTTAAAAATAAATATGGGTATTGAAAAATGACTACAAAATTTTTTTTGCCATCAAACAAAATTGAATAAATCAATATCATAACAAAAAACATATATTTCATTAAAAATTCATTGGACTAAAATATACATATGGAGACCCTCCTTCGACTCAAACTAATTTAATGGAGCATATTAAGTCTCTGTAAAATTCACTGAATGAATTTAAAAATACCTCTATGTTTGCACATCAAAGTACACTTTGAATAATCATAAAGGCAACATAAGTAGCATCAAACACATTTGACTTGTACAAATCATGAGTTTCATTTGTTTCCAGGGCCACCAATACAATGCCCTCATTTTTCCAAGTCCTCAAATCCTTGGAAGAATAACAACCCACTCCTAGAACATCCACCTGAAGAAGATAGAGATGAAGTCTAATTAGAATTATGGTACAAGGTAATGCAGCTGAGATGAAATCTAATTAGAATTATGTCTCTGTTCGACATTCTTAGCCAAGCGGTTTAGACTATCCCTTGTGCATAATTTGGTCCTTATATATAACTGCAATCTAGAAATTATTGTGAACAACAAAGTAAAATATAATAAACATACTGGCAGGCATTAAGTAATGAGTCTCTTGCATGCAACCAACTTCTGAACATCTCATCAACTCTTTTGTTTAGCAAATAAAATATCAAACTAAGAATTTAACAGACTAAGGATAAATCCATAAAAATAGAAAACTCAACTAAACAAATGAAGATATGATTGGAAACAATTTATCAACTTCGTAATCTCAAAAAACATTGAATGTTGGGTCAAGTGACATTTCTCAGTTAGCCAATTAATGATTAACCTAAAGATGTTCAAGCATTCAAATTGGCAGTCAATTATTCTTGTCTTATTTTTATTGGCCATGTTCGTTAATTTAATTATGAGAGACAAGTGACAGATTGAACTCCAAACTTTTGGGATATCATGGCTCTTAAACTATGTCAAGAATGATATCATTCCAAAAGCTAATGCTATTAGGCAAATGCTTATCCCTTATTTGAAGATAAATCTCCATCAGCATTAATACAAATAAGAATGTTAGTTCAAATAGTGCACCATAAGATCGAGAAACAAGAATTTTAGTGCAAATATACCAATAGTATCTTATCTCCATCAGCACAAAACCCAATCAATTTCACAAGATTAGAGTGGTCTGCTATTATACAATGAAGAGATTCAAAACATTACACAAGTTTTACCAAAGCCCAACCTTCACCTAGCGAAACTGACTAAGTTGCTTGGAAAGAAAGACATAAAAGCACTAGAAATGCTGTAAGCAAAATAGTACAACATAGTAATAAACAACTAATGTAATTCATTGTCAGATTACCTTTACACACCAGTGAAGATACGAATCTCAGGCTCTCCATCAATGCAATTAAGGAGATGCCATGATTTTGAACATACCCCAAAAATTGCAACAAGAAAAAGAAATGAGGATTCTTCAGTCAAATAAAGCTAATAGAATTTAATATTCCCAGGCAATAGAAAGGAGAGAAGTACAGAGGAATACAGGGCTGAGAAAATTTCACATTAAAAAAAAACCAGCAAAGCTTGTTTCTTTCGAGATCTACAGGGCTGAAGGCTCTGCTCGTCGTTTTACGGAGACAGCTTCTAGCGGAAGACTCTGCACTATGGATCTTATTGGAACTTTCATGCCCGGATGGAAGCGATGGGGTACAAATATATAGATTTCATCTCATATCTGTGGCCTCTCCTCCTCTCAAGATCCAAGGGTGCCTTGTAAATCGACCATTTCGCTTATGAGCATGAAAATTCCAAAACCCCCTCATTAAATGCATCTGGTTTCATAGTAAACCCCCAATTAATTATCCACATCTGGTCATGGTCCATCCGTTGCCGAACCACTTTGCCGATCCAAAATCTGCCATCAACTTGGGTTCATTCTGGAGGCACTTGCGATCGATGGAATCGGTGAGAAGGCGCTTGTCGATGACTTTGCAGGAGAAGAAATCATTGGAGAAGGGGTGGAAGCAGTGGAAGACGGTGCCGAACTGACCACGACCAATCTCTTGCCACAACTGGTACTGACCTAGGGCTTGTTTGGGAAGTCCGTTAGGGGGACGATCACAGATTCCCAGATAAATATGTGAGAGGAATTTTATCTCGGTAAGCGCAGGAATAGATTTTGGGGAGGCTAGCTCCTAGTTTCTCACACATTATATGGATGGGTGAAGGGAATGGACATGAGGGAGGGTGGCAAGAGTAAACTTTTTTAAATGTAAACTTTCCTAAGGAAAATAAATCCACAGGTAAATTATCTGCGGAAAAAATCCGCAGAAAAATCTGCAAGTATTTATAATGTTATTACTAGTGTCTTTTGGCCACTAGCACTTGGATTGCTTTATTTTCTTCAATGCAGACAATTATTATTTATAAATACTCATTTGATACTATTTTGATGAATATTCTCAGCTTCAGTTTTATACATACAAAAAATCGTAGATTATATAACACTATCTTAAAATTTAACAACTTTTAACTTTATTTGTATTTAATATAAATTATATCCTATAAGAATAAAGTCAACATAATACTAAATAAAGAATAAAATCATATCTTTATATTAAAAATTTAATGATGTAATTTATAAAGAAAAAAATCATTTCTCTCTACCATATAAATACCATAAGTAGATAAAGCCCTTGAACGGTAATTGCTTACAAATAATATGTTAGGAATTAGATAACCAATTTATATAGATTAAAAATTTTAGTTGATTTTAATATTTATAAAAAATATGTAATGATTTTCTTAAAATACTTCCCCTATTCATTTCCATAAAAACTGTTCCAAAGATAAAAAAAATATCTTCAATATGGGCAATTTATAGAATAATGTGAGGAAAAATAAATTTATAAGATAAAATATATCAATATAGGGTTAATGCACTTTATGATCCTTGAGTTTATTTTCATTTTGATTTTAGTCCCCTTAAGTTTCATTTTCTTAAAACATAAATCTCTATAGTCTAATAAAAATATGAATAATTTTACCCTTTAAAGGATTGAAACCACTTATTTTAAACTTTAGTAACCAAAACTAAAATGAGAACAAACTTAAAAAAAGGATGTATTATCATAAAATATATTGGTTTGTTACATCCAGAACAAAACTAATCTCTCGGTTAGGTTTTACATTATTTAGAATAATAAATTATTATTACTTTTATTAGATGCGCTCATCGGCTCATCTGTCCGTTCATTAGCATCGGCCCGTATTTTTTGCTTCGTTTTCTCATACACATGCAACGTACCCATGTTCAACGACCATTTCAATCTTTGAGCCTCCTACAAAAAAAGTAGCTAGAATTAAATATAGATGAACGGATAATTCTCCTCCGTCTTCGCACTTCTCATTTTAAAATGCTCTCCCCCTTCGTTTTCTTACAAAGAGATGAATCATATTTGGCACAGACATTATGGAGAAAAAGCCCGCTGAAAATTCTGATAAAGACGACGAGAATAACGCCGGCAAGACTCCTCATTATGCAACATCCGAAGCAAGAATGCTCGATGATGCCATCGCCAAACAAGATGATGATCATGCCAATGCAGACTCCGCTGCAGAGGGAGAGACCACAGGTGAGGTCCCCGAGGTTGGTCTCACCCTCGGGAAGCTTTCGGCAGATGTAGATTCATGGACAGTTGAGATTATGCTGCACCAAAACGCAGATATCATAGAGATCCCTGATTGCGTTGACAAGTTCTTGGATCTCGTCGAAGAAAATATCGTCTCGTTCTATGTGGGAGAAGGAAGACCGAAATGGGATGAGGTTCCAGAGCAAGATTCTTCGTTCCTGGAATATGTGAATCGAATGTCGAAGCTCTCTAAGGTGCTGAGTCAATGTCAATGTTCCTCGCAAAATATCAAAGAACGAAAAGATTCGTTAGTCAACCGGATCGGGGTTATGCGACAGGGGGCCATGTCGTATTTGGAGGAGGTATTCCGTTTGCTCATGGAAGGATATCGAAATCAAAATAAAGGAGAATTCGAGTCGAGTGGTAATGATCCGAAAGGGGAGCAAGTAGAACATGAGAATTCCGAACCGTCGGATTCTGAGTCTTCGGATTTTCCGGGTTATTCTGAGGAGACTATAACCAGTTTGAACAAGATAGCCTGGGAGATGGTATTGTCTGGATATGAATCCAAATGTTGCCAGGTTTATATTATTTCAAGGAGAAATGCATTCGAAGAGAAACTGCAAATGTTAGGGTTCGAGAAAATCAGCATTGATGAGATTCAGAAACTGCCGTGGGTGTCATTAGAGAAGGATATCCCGACGTGGGTTACAGCATCGAAGGAATGTCCTGTAATTACTTCCCGGGAGAACTGAAGCTAGTGGAATCTGTGTTCAAAGAGCACCCATCCATAGGGGCTGGCCTCTACTGCAACCTAACTCGTGGCGTCGTCATACAGCTTCTCAATTTTGCCGAAGGAGTGGCCATGACGAAGCGCTCCGCCGAGAAGCTATTCAAATTCCTCGACATGTGCGAGACCTTGGGGGTGCTCATTTCTGGCTTGAACCGTGTACTGACGAAAGAGCGTGGGGGTGAACTCAAGGCCGAAACGGCGTCGGCGAGAAACAGACTCGGAGAGGCAGCGGTAAGCATATTCTGTGACCTAGAGGACTCGATCAAAGCGGAAGCGGGAAAAACTCCGGTTCCCGGCGGCACGGTTCACCCATTGACTCGCTACGTCATGAACTATCTCCCGTACGCTTGCGAGTACAGGGACACTCTGGAGCAGGTTTTCAAGGAGCACGCGAAGCTTCACCACGCTGACGCAGCTAGTGGATCACACCAGCATCATCAGGAAAATGATCGAGATGGCGGCAATGAGGAGTCGCCGTTCGCAGATCAGGTGATGAGGGTGATGGAATTGCTGTACGCGAGTTTGGAAGGGAAGGCGAAGCTGTACAAGGACGTTTCATTGGGTTACATCTTCATGATGAACAACGGGAGGTACATACTGCAGAAGATCAAAGGGTCGTCTGAGATATACCAACTGTTGGGGACCACCTGGTGTCGGAAGAAGTCGTCGGACCTAAGGGCACAGCATAAGAGTTACCAGAGGGAAACATGGAATAAGCTATTGCGTGTTCTGAACCCTGAAGGGTTGACCGTGAACGGAAGAGTGCAGAAGCCAATGCTGAAGGAGAGGTTTAAAGGTTTCAATTCGATGTTTGATGAGATACACAAGGCTCAGAGCTCGTGGATTGTGAACGACGAGCAGCTTCAGTCAGAGCTGAGGGTTTCGGTGGCAGGGCTGGTCATTCCGGCGTACAGAGCGTTTGTGGGGAGGTTTTCTCAGTATTTGACACCCGGGAGGCAAACAGAAAAGTATATAAAGTACCAGCCTGAGGATATAGAGACTTACATCGAAGACCTTTTTTCTGGGAACCCCCAGTTTACGTCTAGAAGGAGGCTGGTGTGATAATATGAAGTATGCATGCATATATAGATACATAATTGATTAATGGAAGGTAGGGAGGGAGGGAGATATGTATATGTAATTGATTTATGGATGTATGTGTATGATATGTTCAAGAAAAGGTCACAGGCTCGATTACAGCAGCCAGGATGAGTCTGTTGATTGTGTCGCGCAGTCTATCATTTTTTGTTTCTGTAATCCTCTCACGGATCAATTTGCAAGCCCTTTTATATTTTCCCTCATTCCTTTCTCCTCATTTGCCTTCTGTTTTTTTTAAAAAAAAAAGCGTAAAAGCCGGTAGGAGGTAAAAAAAAAAAACTTGTATTTGGATAAAAGTGGTTGATGGCATATAGGCAAATTTTCTCCCTTTAAAAGGAAGCTTACTGGGTGGATTTGAGAATCTTTTCCTTCCCCATGCGAATTGACCGAACTAACCCTGAGTTCCTCTCCATAAAGACCTTGGCCGACGGCGTAATTTAGCATTGCATGGAGGGCAATGAAATAACAAGAGAGACCAAAATGAGCCAGAGGCATTGTCGAAACAAAGATGAGTGGTAAAGCCCACGAATTGGCAAAAAAAGAAAGAAAATAGAACCACTGCAACGCAGCAGATGCCCTTGTACTTCATCTTCTTCATCAGATCTATTTCTTGTTCTTCTCCACTCACTTTGCTGCCAATAAATAGTAAACCTCCAGAATTAAACAGTAACCCCAATTAATATCAAGAAGTCAGAAGCTAGAAGCTATATCGCAGGCAGCTAGGTTTACCTCTATCATAGGTGACGCCACCATGAGACTCAGCTGCAACGGTTGCCGTATTCTCCGAAAAGGTTGCACCGATAACTGCACCATCCGCCCTTGCCTACAATGGATCCTCTCTCCCGAATCTCAGGCCAACGCCACCCTCTTCCTCGCCAAATTCTACGGCCGTGCCGGCCTCCTCAACCTCCTCGACGCCGCCCCTCCCCACCTCCGCCCAGGTGCCCCCATTTTTACACACACAAACACACATCTTACTCACATTCATATCACTTTTTGCAAATTTCATGTTCAATTCTGAGGTGTTTGTTGATTTAGCTGTGTTCAAGTCGTTGCTGTACGAATCTTGTGGGAGGATTGTGAATCCGGTGTACGGCTCAGTGGGTTTGTTCTGGACGGGGGAGTGGGATCGCTGCCAGGCTGCAGTGGATGCGGTTATGATGGGGTCGGACATGATTGGAGGCGGCGGCTCCGGTAAGGTGGTGGTTTCCGATTCTCAAGGTGGTGGTGGTGATCATCAAGGCTTGGTGGCGGCTTCCGATATACGCCACGTGGCGAGGGAGGAGAAGGAGAAGAGCGAGGTGAGCAAGGTGAGGGGGTTGATGAGAGGGCGGTTCAAGAGGAAAAGTGGGAAAGTGGTAAAGCCGAAGGCGAGAGTGGGCTGGGTGGACTCATCGGCGCTGTGGAAGCCGGTTCAGGAGATGTCGGAGAGTGACAGCGTGTTCTCCGGCCAAACCGTCGAGGCCAGCTTGGCAAACCGGGAGGGTAGGGCGGACGGTGGTGGTGGAGATCAGGATGAGATCCGGGCCGGAAGAGCTCAGGTTCATTTGAATTTGAGTCTTAGAAAAGATTGATTAAGCCGTGGTTTTGTTTTGTTATAAGGTTTGTCATGGAAATTAAGCTCTGTTCTTTTTAATGTCTGTAGTTTTGTTAATTTGATGAATCCCCTTGCTGAAAGGATGGGGGTGAGCGAGTGAAGGGAAATGTAGAGGTTGAGAGAGGGCTTTTATGTAAGTACAAGGGAGACGACTCAGATCATAATGAACGAATCAAGGCTCCTCCTTTAATTTGCTATAGCTTTGATTGATCATAAATCATGTGGTGGCCTGGTGATTATTATTACTATAAGAGTTGTTGTTGTTGTTGTTAAAGATGACATTAGTGAATCCTCTCCTTAAGATACAAGTCAGACAAGCTCCGACATAAGTGGATAAGGTTCTTATGTACGTTGTTATGGTACATGATTGATGATAGTCGCAAATGACCGATGTGAACTTGATGTTCACTTGCATATGGTGTTCTTGTTGCATGTTTTTAGAGCATAATATATCAGATTCTATGTAAGGAAAGTTAATATGAAAATAAATGGTAAATATAAGATATAAAATGAAAAAGTGTCTTATATTCAAAACAAAAGTTCACTTCTGAACTTAGGATGGGGTAATATATTTTTTTCTTAAACAAATTACATCCATCTTAAGTCAAACTTTTGAAAATCGTGAGATATTTTAATTTGACTTGCAGTGTTTTTTCGTAAATTATAATAATATCTCTTTTGATCAAAAATTGATAAATCAAAACGTATAAAAAATCCCACTGTTTAATGCTCATAAAATGGTGTGTACGTATATTATCTCCAATTCTTATCCCTGTCTTCCTTCTAAGAGCATTTTTGTGGAGCCAAACGAACTTCTCAAATAAGCGGTATTAGGAAGCCCAAAATTGGACCTGGCAAAAAAAGAAAGCCCAAAATGGGAACCCAACAAAGGCCCAAATCACCTCTCATTCATTGAACGGTGTCGTTTCGAGAAAATCATACTCTTCCCAAGGAAGAACTAGAAATGCATGAGAAAATTGAGTAACCTAATGTGATTTTAGGAATTCCTTATTCCCAACCATGCATACAAGTCAAAACAAAACCATCTTAAAATTCGTAAAAACCATTTCAAAATTTATAAAAATCATCTCGAAATCCGTAAATTCTTTTTGAAATCCGTAAATTCTCCTAACATATTCCCAAATACACACAATGAATGTTATTTTTCATGTGTGTGTGTAACTATCTGATATCCAGTATCATTGAATTATATTTGAGCAGTGTCCAACTCTTTTAGAAGTAGCTTTTTTTTTTTTGTCCTTTTAAAGTTCTTTCCAAGATTCACACAAACTCGCCAACAACATATAATAAAATGAATTATATTAAATTTTCGGTGGCACTATAATACACACTTAAAAAGGCAATCTCTTACCTCTTAAAAAAATACTTCATCTGGATTTAAAGTAAAACCCGTTTATCGTGTAAAAATGAGGCTAATATTTTGACATTAGAGACATTAATTGTTTTGTGGCATTTTAATTACGCTTTATCAGTGCTTTAATTTTAAGCATGGCTAAATTGCATTAGCGACTAAATATATGTAAATTTGTTGAAATTGAATTTGTCGGTGGACTTATTGTCCTTTATATGAGGTTGCAACTCGGATTCTTCCGAGATGCTATTCATTTTCTTGTACTTTTTTTATTTATAAAGTGGATATACATAAAATATGAAAATATAAATAGAGAGCGTTAATTAATAGTAAAATAACAAAATGACACACACACACACACATTAAAATTGCACCTTCACGTGTAAATTTGTAAATATACTATCCAAGATATTATGGATAAGAGAGTGTGACAATGACCTGAGTGAATCAACACACACACACACACATATTTATATATTCATATATCTAGATATATATATATATCAATATATTTTCTATCTCCTCCCGTTCTCCCAAATGCATGATGCCAACTTAAATTCTTGTTCAAGATCTTCTGTGTGTGTGGGGATAAATTAAAATTGGCAAGATGGAACAGGAGAACATGCAATCATAACTAGGATTAATTACAGAATTACTGCATATGTCTTAACTATAAATCATTTTATCCACTCACAAATTACAACTATCTAAAAAGCTTTCAAACATAATAAGATTTCTCTTAACTAAACATAATCTGGACACGTATCTAAGCAATGTGAGGGTTATGATAGTATGCGCATTTATTTAAAGAAATCACATTAGAAGAGTTACTTTTGATTAAATCTAATAATTCTCAACTTTGATCCGGCCAATAATATTTCTTAAAACAAAGAAGAGCTATCTTCTTAGTTTAAGTGACAGGATGGGGATATAAATGTTTTTTTAAAAAAAATTACTATACTAGAAATATATTAAAGTGAATAATTACAGCAGTTAAATTAGTTATTTGTAAAAAATGTATTAATTTCTTTTAAATTCTATCTTTTATCATTTGAATGATGAGGGTACTACTCCTCAGTGAAAACTCTTTTAATTTGTGTAATTAATAAAAATAGTTTGATTAACAGGTGTTAATCAAGTGGAAAGTGCTTTGGCCGTTTAAATATACAAAATTTCAGAGTTTCAATTCTGGTGAATAAAGAAAACACTTTTAGGAATGTTGTTATCACTTGATACCTACCTATACTCTAATCTAATCGATCGGTAGATAGCCACATTGAAAAAACTAGGAATAAAATAGGGGGAAATTACAAATTTATGAAACAAATTAGACCAAAATCTTACATTTAGGGCTAATACAAAATCTCCTAAACTAGTTCTTACATTTAGGGCAGGATAATATACAAAGAAAAGGGTTAATATGTTGCAATCAGGCATTGAAAAGAGGGACAAAAGGGGTTGGATTGTATTGGAGAGAGATCCAAATGAAGAGAGTTAAGGAGAGGAAAGTACATGGAGGAAGAAGAAGATGGCACAATCTGAATAGGAAGTTTTATCTTTTGAGACCATAGGGTAGTGACCCCACCAACAAACAAGGACCACCTTGAATTATTGGCCATCACCCTCCATTTGTTAACAAAATGACACTTCCTCTTATTTAATACAATCCCCCACCATCTCCATCACCCTTCCCCTTTCACTTGCCTTAATAATTATTAATTCATGCTTGCTTATATATCCCATAATCCTTATGTATTTTATGAAACAATTTAATGCATAATATATAGTTCATCCAATGGATTTGTTATTTCGTAACTTCATATAATCATGTGATCTACATATGTATAATGTAATATATATTAAGTAGTGATGACCGTTAAAACCCCCCAACAAATGTGCTTTCCCATGATTTGAATGTTAGTCTCCTCCTTATGTTTGACACTTCAATGGAGTGACAACACCATATATATATATATAGAGAGAGAGAGAGAGAAGCTTTCCTTGTGTAATCACTGTCCAAATCCGTCGCTAAATGGCTATTTTCCGTTGTTAAAATGAGGGTCGTCAATATTTTTTGTCCATAAATGAAAATTTTCTGATAAAAATAGTCATTTAACGGTGAATTTTTCCGTCATTAAATGTCCTTTTTCTGGTAGTAAATCCCAGTAGGTTTACTCATGCATTACTAATTAACCTACATGATGACTCCTCTAAACATGATATTCTCTTAATTTAGTATAAGAAATGTGATTTATGCTCGCCCATGTGAAAAACCTATGGTTTTATTCAATTTTGCTCTTCGGATAATTATCACTTTCAATATTTTTTCTGAGTTCTGCAATATAAATTGGGCTATATCTTTTAATTCACTTTCAGGAAGATGCCATGCATCACTTATCTTGTTATTTTTTCCCGTCAACCATAATCAATTTTTTTTTTTTTTGTAAAGGATGTACTTATAAAGTGTAAAAAATGTAGAATAGGAAAGAATTACATACTTTCTTGTGTAATATTATGAGTCCAAATTAAACTTCGAAAATGAAAAAAGGAATACTTTAAAAACGTTACCTTAACTTGGATTTGTCATAGTACTTAATTTAGATTAATTGGTATTGTCGAATGCTTAACCAATTGTCAAGATATATAAAAGAAAGTTGGCACACTGCATAACTTTACGTGATGCACATCCAACTAATATCCCAATTTGAATATATCATATTCCCTATCTTATTAATCTCTACTCTCAGATTAATGGATGATTGAACCATCCGTCTAACATTTAATATCAGTTGAAGAACTTTCAAAGAGTCGGTAAAGAGTTAGGATAATGTTAATGAAAACATGTTTACATAATTGAAAGATAACTCGAGGGCTAGTAAATTCGCGAAATTTGAAGGGGTAAATTTCATCTTCACTTTAGGCAATTTATTCATACTTTTTTTTAAAAAAAAAGTGTAGGCAAGTTGAGTGTGTCAACAGATACACATTGCTCACTAACAAAATATTTATATTAACAATGAGATTTAAATTCACAACTTTATAAATCGTAAGTCAATTATTTAAGTATTGGATCAATATTTGTGTGTGAATGAATTTATTTCGTGCATAAATAAGTGAACGGCCGGTGAGGGCATATGCATGTAGTAGACAAAGTTCACAGTTCATATTTGGATTTTATTTTTGTCAAAAAAAAAGTTTAACTTGGAAAGGGACAAAGGATGGCCCAATTTCAAACAAATGGGACAAGCATAATCACTAAGTCATTTCATAAACTATGTGTGATATATGGTAATTATTGAAATCGTAATCGAGCACCTTCGGTTTCCGAGGTTTGTTTGGGAACCCGTTTCAAAATCTATATTTTATGGTAAAATCTAAATTTTCCTTCAAAATTTAAACTTTATCCAACTACTTACATTTTTTAAATCTAAGTTTTGTAACAAAATATATGTTTGAAACTTATGTTTTTTTAAAAAAATATTTTCTTATCAAATCATACTCTCCAATAATAAATTTTTCTCTTTCCTCTTTCTTATTAACATTTTATCTTGAAATTCATAAAAACTTCCCAAATATAACCACATTTTTAAAACGTAAGTTTTACTTCGAAATCCGTAAAAGCTATTCTCCTTTATTCTTTAAAACTTATGTTTTGACTCAAACTCCATAAAAGCTATTATTCACTCACGGACTTCCAAACAGTCTTCTAATCTTTTCCATATATGTATATATAAGCAGATTACGATATGACCAAACTTTGATTACGTTATCCGAATTTAGACCCACCATCTCAATCACTTGAATTATCGGGGTTTTAACTGAAATCATCTACGTTCAAATTATTTGTTGTAGTAAGGACAAGAAAACTTTGGACATGTTTCTCTGTTCACCTGTGCCAGCCCAGATATGTGAAGATCGACGCTGCTTCATTAATTTCTGCACATTTTTTTCACCTTCTTCACACATATACAGGACACTGCAAAAAATAAGGTACTAGTACTTTACGTTTAGATGTGTTAGAGTCATCGTCACTGTCATTTTAAGCAGAAGCAGACCTCACTGATAAAAAGGACCTGAAAATGAAAAGCAGCCGGCCATGCTTAAAATTCAAAAAGGCTTCTTTATTAATTAATTATTATTCATATTCATTCATTAATATCGCAACTATATACATCAAAGTTTGGTAGGTAGAGGGTGGAATAATATGTAAACAAAATATATAGCAAACTTTAATGGAATGGGTAACTAATAACTACTTAGTAGCTATTGGAAAGAAAGACTTCACATGGGCTTAAAGCTTAAACTCGAGAACTAACTCGAGTTTAGAAGGTTAAAGTCTCTTTTACTAGACCGACGTACCAACGAAACTGTTCGATTTAAAAGAAAAGGCTCTGATTTATTTGTTGAGCAAAGAGCAGGAGGAGGAAGGTTTTGCTGCTGCAAAAGAAGCCCTCTTCACAAATCTACCTTTCATTCTGGGTCTCTTCTCAGCATTCAATTTGCGAACCTCGTACCTTATTTTCTTTGAGAACAACCTCGTCCTCCTCTTCTCTCTGTACCTCGTCACTCTCGCTTCTCTCCCTCCGTCTCCCATCATCCCTGTGTTGCATCCGTACGCCCCCATTTCTCCATAGTAGGGTTGATGAAGCTCCATTCCACAAGTCCCCTGTTGCAGTTATCATCCCAATAAAAATCATCAGAACAAGTATCTATATGCAGTTTTTTAGCACCTGGAATGTAAATTTCTGCTAATCATGAACGGATATATATAAATATATGTATTTATATGTACCATGCACTCAGGCCAGCACTCGTCGGGGTCCAAGTCTGGTTTGCCACCGGTCGTCCATGGAGATTTCTGAGACGCCCAAGCTGATATCACTGCTTCGTAGTCCAACTGCAATAGTATCTTCTTCTTTCTCTGATTATTATTATTTGCTTTGAGTTCTTCATCGTTTCTCATCTCTTTATTAGCCGCCATATCCGAACCGATCTTCTTCTTCTCGTCCTTATCCTCCTCCTCGTCGCCCGGTTGATCGCGTGTTGCCGCCGCTGGGGATTCATCGTAATCAAAATTCAATTCAAATGCTTCTCTGATTGATCCAATCTCCGTCTCATCTGTTTCAACCTTACACGACGGGCTCTCTTCGCCGTCATCCTCCACCTTCACCTTTTCACCGCCCACAAAATTATTATAATCCTTCGATTCTTTCTCTTTACTGCTGCCAATAAGCCCCAAATCCTCCATTCCTATACACTCATTCTCCAATCCCCTTCCCAGCAAACTCTCAACATCAGCTGCAAACTGAGCAAGTTCCATTTCCGATGGAAGAAACCCGTGTAGATTCTCCACCCCATTATTAATATTACTGCTTTTGTTTCCCGATGATGAGACTTTGGTTTCTGTCTGGTTTGGCCGGGGCGTAGTTGCCGTTGTTGCTGCTACTTCAGCTGAAGTCACAGACGACGGAGGATTAGTGTGCAGCTCTGTGACAAAAGGGTCGAGTATAGGTACCCGATAAAGAAGCTGCTCTTCGTTTTCGTCGTGAGAATTGGAGTATTCATCTGAACCGACTTCCGGCACCAGAAGGAACCAGTTCCTGTTGGGTTCGTCTCGTCCTCTGGACGTTTGATGATGATGATGATGGGCAGTGAAGGAAGAAGATTGGTTCTTCCCATGTCGAGGTGTTCGAGCCTTCTTGGTGATGCCTCGGTGCCATGGCGGAGTGAGAGTGAGATCCACGGAGGAGGGGGAGGATTTAAACGACGACGTTTTCAAGCGGAGCCTTTCATGGCGGCGAGCCAATGAGTTGGCGGAGTGAACGAGTGAGTCGCAGGATTGGCAGAGGAAAGCGTCGTCTGCAGCACAGTACCAGCGAGCACGCTTCCTTATGCAGCTGTCGCAGGCTCTGGCGGTCTTGCCGCTGACGGCGTTGGCTGCGTTCTTAGAAGAAGAAGTCATGAAAACACGGAAGTTCAGGATTTGGAAGAGTAGAGTGAAATCGAAGGAAGAAGGGAAATGAGAATTGGAGGAAAGTGGAATTCTCTGGGTGGAAAAGGGATGACCCACAAGAGGCGCTTTTGCAGTATAAGTACGAGAGAGAGAGGGGGGGAAGGCGAGATTGCACTTTTGGTCACAGGGAAGAGTGGTCCAATGCCTTATCTAATTTGTGATTGGACGAAGGAGGAAAGTTGATCCTAAACTCTGTGTTGTGATTGGGTAAGTTTCTGATTAGAGGGATTTCTGGTGGTGGCCCACTTGGCCCCACTCTTGCCATCCCCGTGGGCCGTGGCCATCCCCCATCTTCATACCTCCGTTTTGAAACCCTTTTTCTTTCAAAATTTAAATGGGGTAAGGACATTAGGGTGAGACTGTGGACCCGTTTGAAAATATGTTTGAGAAGTAATTTTATGTAAATTAAAATAAATATTTAAAGATATTATTTCATTTTAAAAAAAATACTATTGAACGAGCTTACGTTGCCAAATAGATCTAGTGAAATTGCAGTGCAAACTTTTATTACATGAAGTCTTCACACCATGAGTAACACCCCTTCTCTCTCGGAATTCTACGCACTAACAATGTTTTTAGTGTTTTTTGATTAATAATAGAAGTTGCTTTCTAAATTTGATTTATAGTATACAACGTAAATATGGAAGTTAAATTTTATCTTGATCTACATCATCATGTTTATCAAAACAAAACTTCAAAATGCCCTTATTCTATTGAATGAGTCCATCTTGGTCTTGATGAATTCTTACTCTGGAGCTATATCAATTATTACTAAGTTTGTTTTTAAATATATTGCTAACTACAGTATTTGGTATTATAGTTTCTTTCTATGCGTTATAAATTAAGAGGGGCTTAACAATCCAAGGATTGCTCCGTGGACAGGTACGTGAGAGTTGGAGTGACATTTATCAAAGATAAAAGATAAAACAGTACCAAAAAGAGTAACTCAAATGCTATTAAATTATTTGAAAAATGTCGAGGAAGATATGCTAAAAATTATTGTTGGACATCTTCAAAATATCTGTCTATCCTAAAAATATGATCATTAATAGAACACACATAAAGACGCTATGTGATCCATGTAGGCATATAGCCAACTTCATCTAGGAATAATTTTGGTTCACGTTTAGGAATCTATGTTTTGTAACAAAACCTAAATTTTATCTAAAAACTTAGATTTTATCTAAGTACTCACATTCTTTAGAAAAACTATTTTGGAGACAAAACTTAGGTTTTGAAAAAACTATTTTCTTGTCAAATAATACTCTCCCCCCTAATTATTTTTTCTCTTTTCTCTTTCTTATTATAATCTTACCTTAAAATTCATAAAAATCATTTTCACCCTAACTTCCCAAACACAATTGCCTTTTCAAAACGTATGTTTTTTTTTCCAAAATCCGTAAAAGTTATTATCTCAAAATCTATTTTCTAAATCCTATGTTTTTCTTTGAACTTTGTAAAAGTTATTCTCCACCGAACTGTCAAACAAGCTCCTAATAGTATAACACCTGTTGTTATTGTTGCTGCTGTTTTTCTTGTCGAATATTGCAGCTGCATAACCATAATAACTCACACAAGAGACCACCAGCCGATTACGTTTGAACAATCCCTAATTATAAGTCGATCCAAGCGGGCCGTGGTTAGAGGGGTTAGTTATGTGTGTTAGTGTGAGGGGGTGGCATCTTTTGGTGGCTACAAATTTGAAGGGGACGCTTTTGTGCTCGTTTGTGGGAGTGACACTGATGCATTGGCTACACTCCTGACTTTTGTTAATTATGCGGTCCCCTTCCTTGGTTTGTGCATATTCACTCTCTTTCATTTTCCTCTAAATATATAAACGAACGCAGCTGTCACACACATACACACATGAATTTATTATTACAGGCTTTGTTGTTTGATAATATGGTCTCACTTCATTTTGTGTCTGTCAAAATTGAGGATTGATCTGTTAATTTCCCTTTCACGTCATCATCTCAAGTGATGTGTAATTAAGGAGAATGCCCAATGAAGCCATGCCACATACTTAATTCGCGCATTTGGATTTGGGAATATAAAACTCTTCTCACACGCCTTCTCTAGTTACTGGGGAGATTCCTACAATGCTACCTTGCTTTCTCTTACATTTATTATCATTATCAATTTCATTGTTTTTTTTTTGGGTCATTTTGTCTCTTGTATTGAATATCATTATTCAAGTAGGGGTATTTTAGAAAAAGTAACACATTTTTATACAATAACGATAAACAATCAGTTTTCTTTAACTTCATTAAATTTGCAAGACCTCATCTCTATACCTGCATAACTTCCCATGCAAGCTTGAATGATGCCATCATTCAATTAGTAGCTTGCCGCGTCTTTTGCATAACCTTTTATGCTACAATAACGAGCACAAAGCCGTCTCATGTCTTGGTTTCATATGCAGCAGCATCATCATCATTATGAGGAACTCTTTTTAATCATTTTTAAGGGTTCAGGCAAAACTAATCGGGATTGCTATATTAGTCGAAGAATCCATAAATTTATAATTTTGTCTAGATATATGATTGGAGTCAATTCTATTTGAAGTACTGTTAAATACTAAATATATGTATTTTTTAAGTGGAGATTCCTACCGTTATTTGTCATGAAATAATCAATAGCTTGTCTTTTCTATTAAAACTAATCCTCATTGGTTGGTTATAATTTTTTTTGTTTGGTAGTATATCATCTTTTAAAGAAAATTATTTTTGAAACACAGTCAGATATTAAATTTATACATTTCTTTAACAGGAATTCAAATATTGATTCACTGTATTGTAAGGTATTAATCTCATGCACCTATCGTAACCCGGTTGGATAGTTTTCAAGTTTTAAATTAAGATGAAATATCACAATTTCCACATTTTTGTTTACCTAACTAATAATTAACTACCGTAAACAAATTAAATAGAAATTCTCCATCGTTCATTTGAGAGTTTTCCAATATAGAGTATGAGCTTTTTGAATTAACGGTGCATTAACTTTTTGTTAAATGATTTTTGAAAAATTAAGTTAGGGAAGAAATTAAACAATGTAATGTGATTTATGTTTGAATTGAAATTAATAAGAGTGATTTTTTGTGAAAATGAAACTTGTTTGAATAAATTTCTAGAAATTTGGATTAAAAATGATTTAAAAGAACATGAATATTAATTTTCTCTAAAACTTACTATTTAATTTTTTTTCTTCAACTTTTATAATAATTATATTATTGGGCGTTTTGTAGTGATTTTTTTCATTTTTCATTAAAAAATGAAGGTGGAACCCATTGACTTTCTCATCCTTGCTTGAAACAGCTTAAAATACTATTCTCTTCCCTCTCCGACTTTTCTTCTTTTAGGCAACTCAAATCTCCTTCTGGCTTGGAGCACCTTTTAGGTCAAAATAAAGGGATCAACTTCCTTTAAAATAACTTTTAGCCTATGTTCTTGTTATTTTTTTCAGCAAGTGAATAAAAACTCAACGATCCTAATTGCCAATTTGGTTCCATCCTTTTCAACTCCAAGTTGCATTCATCCATCTTTCTCTTGCAACACCACACCAACTATTGAGTAAGATCTCACTTGAACGCAATCTCTCACTTCATCCTAACTATGTGTGAGGATTTAGGTTTTGAAAAGGCTTTGAGCAAGTGCAAGCAAAGTTTTGATTTTTCGGAGCACTTTTGAGCAAAAGGTATTTTTTACATGGATATATATTCATGTCAGATTCAAATATTGTTGAACCAATTGGAAGTGATTCTTTCAAAATCACTTATACTATATAAACCAATGGATGTGGGTAAACTAAAAACATGCCACCGAATATTCAAACTTTAGAAGTACTTCTTACTTTTAGCTCTAGTAGATAACACATCTGCAGCAGTTCCTGTTTGAAAATACATGAAAGAAAATAAAGATAAAAATGCTACCTACGGTTAAGGATTAATGCTATTCTAGTGGCCTTCAGCTAGCATAACGTGTTTGAAGTAGTAATATATGGTTAAATTTCATTTAGCACCTTGAATGCACGTGTGATCATTTAAAGTATACTACCAGAAAAATGCCATTTAGCAATGGAAAATTCATCGTTAAATGACTATTTTTCATCGCTAAAATGAGGATCGTTAATATTTTCTATCGCTAAATGGAAATTTTCTGATGAAAAATAGTCACTTAGCGATGAATTTTTCCGTCGCTAAATGACATTGTTGTGGCAAAATTTTTTGATTTATTCAATACTCTGAAATATTTTAGGGTGTTGAATGAATTTGAACTCCACTAATAAATGTATGTTATTAAAAACTATTTTTGAGATAACGCAAGATTCATTTATTTGTGCAAATTTAACCTAGTTTTCGCACTAGTTGTTTAATTTCAAAATTCAATCAATTCCTTTTTGCATGAGATCCTATCATACCGTCCTATCGTGTAATCAACCAACTTTGCATATGATTGAGAAATCATAACAACATTTCCATATGATTGCCAGACCCATGTGCTTGAAAAAGGAAATCCTTTTTTAATTACTTGGCTTTAACGAAACCTATATAGAAAATGACCCTTCATATCCATATATGTCCCAAGGTTAGACCAATTTAAAGAGCTACCTGCTAGCAGAAGAAAAAGAGATATATAGGTAGAGATTATAGAGGAGACAAAAGCATGTTTTTGAATGAGTGGGAACGAGTTGATTAGTATGTGCGTATACAGTACAGCTAGCAAGGATGACTGATGAAATTACAAAGAAGAAGATGATAAGGATACATGTTTTATGAAACAAGGATAGGATCGATGAAATGTTGAAGAAGCAAATGGATATGGATGCACGATGTGGAGATTTCATCGATATACCTTAAGTCCATCCACTGCAACATTAAGAGACGATGCACGACTTGTCATCCAAAAAGAAATACATGTGGACTTATTCCTTCCTTCGATTACGACTCCTTACCCTCTCTCTCTTTCCCTCCTCTCCTCACATGTCAACATGGAATCTCTTCCATCTTGTGCCTGATTTCCAAATCCATATATATATATATATATATATATATCCATCTCTATCTTCTTTTTTATTTGTCGTAAGTTTGACGTGTCGCATATCTATCCGATACTTCCTTCAATATAGGGATTAGATAATTAATTTATAAATATTTAAAAAAATTGGTAAGTTGATCATTTGTAAAATATGCATATATATTTTCGTGAAATATCTTCTCTATTCATTTGTATTAAAGACTACTTCCATCGATAAAAATTGTTTATTACATTTATAATTAATAGGGATATTTTTGAAGGATGGAAAATGATGATTATATGCAATAAAATAAATTAGAGACTTATAATTAGTAGCAAAATAAATTCCTCGACCAACTTTGGAGTGTATCATATATATGTACACACCCACACGGATCTAGTGTTCAGACATGAGTTCATCATTAAAGAGAATATGGGATAGTCTTGTATACTTCAACTACGCCACTAAAAGTCAACATAAAGAGATAGTCTAAATCTTTTCAGATCTAATGATATGCTTCGGATTTCTTTTTGGACGGTAAATAAGATTGGGCCTCTTAGTAATTTGGGCTATCCAGTAATGGAGTCCAAAGAACGAAAACTTTTATGGAACCTTTCTCCAAAAATTTCACTCTTGGGCCTCATTAGAAAATTTTATTGGTTATAATGATTTGATATTTTATACGCAAAAACGTGCCAATATTTACCAAGATCTTATACACAAAAGAACCATCCACTAATTCAGATGCTTTTCATCAATAAAATTTTCAAACATTTCATTGATCTTCCCAAAACTAGCAAGAAATCTTGTTACACCCATTTGGATGCTATCGCCATTTGCCCACACAAACTCATTCATGTTTCTTTTGGTAGGCAAGTGCTTCTATTATTGACTGGAAATTACTGCAAACCTAATATCTATCTCTCTCTCTCTGATGGAGCCTGGTTGGTGAAATCATATTGCAGAAAATATTACTTGGCTTTGCTCTCCCATGCTTATTAACTAACAACTGAACGTAACATGTGTAAGGCCACAGAATGTTGAAAATTGATGAATATATAATTTAATTCCCATTTTTATGATGAATATGCAATTGAGAATTGATGAACATGTTCTCAAACATCCATACCTCATCCCATCAATTATTCTATTACATATTTAATTCTCAGTCATTTTCCTATTTCCATTTCTTGTCGTAGAAATATGTATCATGAATCAAAATGGCCCATTCGTTAATCATTGAATTTCATTTATCAGCCCAACAGAAAAATATGCAACCGTCCCATTAAAGATTTGGTCCACAGAGAAAGTTATGGCTTCTCAGAGAGACGACTTCAAAATGATTCATCATTATTCCCTTCACTGCCATCTTGCATTTATGTCAAACCCCTTTATGAAACAGCCAAGACAAACCCACGTTTTGTTTGGATCTCATTTTTAGAATAGTTTTTACAGATTTCGAGATAAAGTCTAAGTTTTGGAGAATAGATTTTAAAAAATAGCTTTTATAGATTCTGATGCAAAACCTAAATTTTGAAAATGTACTTTATATTTGAGAAGTTATTAGTTTTTACAGATTGTGAAGCAAAAAATAGATAGAAAATATGAAAGAGAAAGAATGAAAAGTAGGAAAGAAGAAAAAGAAAGAATAAAAAAGTAGGAAAGAAGAAAGATAAAGAAGGAAAAAAGTAGGAAAGAGGAAAGATAAAGAAAAAGAAAATCTAAGTTTCAAAATGAGGTTTAACCAAAATAGCGTTTCAGAAAAAATTCGTACTTGAACAAAATTTAGGTTTTGAATCAAAACCGAAATTTTAAAGCCAAAGGTAGATTTTAGAAAGTGATGACAAATAAACTCTTAATAATAGAATGAGTCAGCTTAACCATCTTCACACCTACACCAATTGTTTGATGATGATTGACAGTATTGTAAATATAATTATATTATATATTTTCTTCTTGTTGGTGGGATTATTGATGATATGACAAGTATATTTTCTCCAAACGAGTATTCTTGAGCATGCATAATTCTAGTTTATCTCAAAACTTAGAATTTAGAGGCGATTAAATCCAATTAATTAACTTCAAGTCACAAAGGGTGATCGATCATTTAGTTAAGGTCACTTTCTCAATTATTAGACTCCATGTAACTACTGCAATATTTAAGCTATTATCAGAAGTAAATATAAACTTCTTCTTTTTTTGGGTGAAAATTCAAATATTGATTCATTACTTAGAATTAGGCCACTTCAATTTCCGTTTCTCATATCACCTTTTATTTCAAAGAAAAATTCTCGAATGTCCTTTTTTTAATTATAAAGGAAAGCTAAACTTGAGATAAAAGAGTATAAATAACATTAAAGACTACACCCTATCGACAGTTGGTCAATCAAAATGTATTCTCTACAATTTTATGGCATATCTAGAATAGTGTATGTTTGTGAGCTCCTCACATGAGCTATTCCTGCTAATCGAATGTCCTTGCAAAACTTGGCAGTGCGAAGCTAGCTGAAGCCTAAGCTGTATCATTTATTATCTACGGGGGAGAAAAGGGAAAGAGTAAACTGCAAAATCGGCATTAAAGGCGATCGATCATGTTCATGAATGCAGAGAGATGAGAGAGTGTACTTTTAAAAGCCTTTTGCAATTTCATTGGGAAATGATGTTTCCCAAACCAGCAAGTTCTTACCTGCGCCGCGAACCTAGCTGTAATGAATCCACAATCAGTTATTCATTTCCTTCTCCGTCATCTCCTTGTCTCTCTAATTAAATAATGTGCATGAGAAAATTTTTTCTCAACGTTACATACAAATTAAAATAAAAAGCATCTTGAGATCCATAAAAAGTATATTAATATCCGTAAATTCATTTTGAAATCCATAAAATTATCTCGAAATCCATAAACTCATTTCTTCCAACAGATTCCCAGCTATACAATAACACCTTATGTCTCCTAAATATATAAATATTCCCTTCCATATATCCTATATGTAAATAACCCAATTCCTGGCAAAAAAACCCAATTACTTAGATAAAAAAATTAGTTAAAATTGATTAAAACAATATATAATACGTGAAATGTATTTTTCTAAAGTACTCCAACTACTCTTTATTAATCCTAAATATAAGTCATTAATTAATTTATTAATTACTATTTTCCATTTTATCATTGTCATCAGTTGAGTTTTAAAGTTGTTTGAATAGGTTTATCGAAATCCACATCATTCAAAAAGTGGTAAAATTGAAAATTTTATCAATTTAAAACAAATTTAATTACTCAGCTGCCTTTCCTTCGCTTGTGAGAGTTGGTAGTTGGCGTCTTATACTAATAAAGACTGGGAGGAGTATCAATATTTATGATCGAAGTGGAGGAGAGAGAGTAAATGAATTCTCCATTTGATTTGTAATAGAAGTCATTTTAACTATTAATTCATTGGAATAAAAAAAAGGGTAATTAACTCATTAAATTGAAGAAACTTTCTAACTCTACCGATGTTAAATAAGGTTTTGAAGGGAAGAAAAATATAACAGTCACATATAAACATGAATAAAATTGACAAATAACCATTAAGTTGCTTCTTAGTTTAATTATCTCTATACATAGATCATGCCCACCCAAAAAAACTGTTATATATATAGGAGAGGGTAGTGATTAAGGAGGACGTGTTTCTTTTCTGTTCCTTAAGCGTTTTTCTATATGATGAGAAAAATAAATTGGGGAAAGTGCACTTACTGAAAAATCACGAACAGATCACTCGAAGGATTCATTATGTCAAGGAAAATTAAAGCATTTCTGCAAGTCCAAGTTTTATTTTTAAAAAAAAATCAATTCAAATGCTATTGCTATGAAGGAATGGCAGTATTGATTGAATGTTCATGATCCTTCCATGCATTTACTTCTTTATTATATGGACTGCTCGTACAGAACAAAAATGACGTTGTGGATAATCAAATTAAATAATATAATTTTAAAGGTATATATACTCATTAATTACACTGGAAGGAATGTAAAATTGAACTTGAAATGTAAATACAATAATATGTATGTATGTATGTACCCACGACCTTGACAGAACAAGTTGCCTTGTCTTGCGTGAAACTTTTAATTTAAGCTGACATATATGTATAATTTCCTTTCCATTTCTAATGAAGTTATGCATGTGGGATAATTGTGACAACACAGTAGAAAAGTACTTTTACATAAATCGAGATAAATATGTGAAGGAGATTATGTGATTGTTTGGTAAAGATTAACTTATATCTAAAAGCACATTCAACAGTGTTTTTCCGTAAAACGAGATAATCTTCTTCACATATTTACCTCGACTTGCATAAAAGTACTTCTCTATCGCGTTGCCAAACGGACGTTTTGCAAAAAACACTGTCGAACGTGCTTTTAGGTATAAGTGAAGCGTTGCCAAGCAATCACAATCTCATTGCAAAATTTATTACCAAACGAACATCTAAGGACTAAGATCTAGATCATTGAACGCATGTAACTCATATATATATAGTGTGTAACGTATATTTAATTATGTGTAAATATATTGGCTTCGTTTGGTTTCCTGTTGGAAACACCGTTCTGACTCCCAAAACCCATTCTCACGCAAGCCGAGACAAAATTTCTCTCACATAAAGTACCTCGGAATCTGTGTCCGTTTTCCCAACGAGTTTTCAAGCGAAGCCATTATGTTTTGCATATGGTTGAAGATGGATTACTTACAGTTGAAGAAGAGTTACACCTGTTAAAAATGAGTCGCATATGAGTATGTAAATAAACAATAGTTGCTTTTGGACAATAATGAATTAAATCTTGTGATAGAGATTTTTTAAAAAAAAAAATAAAATAGATGAAACACAGCTATCTATTATATTCAGTAACAACAATTCAGAATTAAATATGACTCTAATTGAACTAAGTACTACCTCTAATCCTAAATATAAGAGTTGGATAATATGTTACTTTAATTCTAAATATAAGGTACTCATCTACTTTGTCTCTCAAGTCTATCACTTTTCTTTTGAAATATCTCGATGGTCAGTGGCGGAGTTAGGACCTTGTAGCAGGCGGGCAATTTTTTATTTTCAATTAAATGACAACAGACTTGCTGTGTAGATAATTTGAGTTGGTTTAAATTTTAAGAATCAATGAATACATAATAAAAATCTAATAATAATTTACATACATATAAAAAAATTAAAGAGGTATTTACCCACCCCAACGATGAGAGGCTCCGCCACTGGATATGGTAAAAAAGTTTACCTTAAGTATAGTTATAATGTACTTGATTAGTAAGAGTACTGTAGAAAAATCAATATATATTTGTTGTAAATGACAAAGTAAATAATTTTTTTAATATATGAAATTAGTTATTTAACTCTTATATTAAATATATATGATGGATTTCTATAATTTACTCTACATGATCTTTTTCATTCACCAAAAATTTGAAACTGAATTGTATTTTTTGAGATTTTTTGGGCCAAAAACCTGCCCACAAATATTGTTTCTCAATAATTATTTCTCTGGAAGATTAACAGTTTTTATCTCTAAGTATATATGTCCTAATAATCCCTTTCGAGATATTTTCATATAGTAAGTGTAGGCATTTCTTACAATTATCTACTTATCTATCACTTAACGCGAGCATAATATTCCAATACTTTTATTAATTCAATATTAATTAAATACATTAATTAACCTTTCACTCCCATAACATAATTATAAGTGAACGGTACCCATGTGGCAGGGGAGTTAACCTTTCCTTTTTATCATCTTCCCTTATTTTCATTATCGATATTTTAAATAATTTAGATTTAGCTTGATACAAAATATCTTTTATCTTATTGATTGCATTATTAAACTATTAATATCAAATTTTTGCGACTTAAATTTAATTAATTATTTTCTTATACCTTAACATTTTGATAATAAATTTATTAAAAAAATCCTAAACCTTAGAAAAAAGAGCTCTCCCGCCCAATATGTCCACTTGGAAAACAAAAATACTTCTGAAGTCTTATTTACAAATTGCTTTCACTATGTTTTACGTGAATAAAAAACCTTCAACTTTGTTAACTTTGCATTAAAATTTATTAACTTTTCAACTCCTTTTTTATTTAATATATATTATACCTTATGAAAATAAAATCAATACAATAATAAATGAATAGTGAAATTATAAAAAAAATTAATATGACTTATAAATCAAAACAAAAAACTTCTTTCTTTCTACTTATAAATATAAATAGGACAAGATTATATTATACTTAAACTTCTTGCTATGCTATCCGTTTTTATACTAGCACTGAAAAAAGGTTTAAAAAAATTTCTGTGCAAATTAATCACATAATATTGAGATGTAAACAAAAATGCTAGTAATTAGTACTATCATATTGCTTGAATAATAATGCATTAACCAATGATTCGTCCAACAATAATTGTTTATTTAATTAAATGATTAATTAATTTGATTGCTGGGACTTAGGATTGGGACTGGAGTGATTCATAAGACTAAATCTATCTTGTAATAATGCATTCTATGAAGACGACTTAATTAAAATTTATGTAAATGTAATTAACCTAACTTAACTCATTTTCCCCGGCAAAACCTACTCCAAAAGGATACAAGAAGTTGACATGCCACACCAAATCTAAACTCGATTCAGCGGAAAAAGTTAATCTGTGACACCAATATACAGCACTCAGTCTAATAGTGATAGATGAAATTATTGATTAAACAAACAAAAAAGAAATACTACAACGGAAGGAAACTTAATTAACAACTAACAGATCATTTTTTTTTTGCCAAATCAACCAACAGATCATTAATTGGTAGGTGTTGGCAAATATTACTTGTGTGAAGACGTACTTAGTCTGTTGCATATTGATGTTATTATGAACAAAGTTGCTAATAGCAAAGTGATATGTGATAACTAACATAGGGTTTTATCAGCTAGTCTCTCATAAAATGGTGAATTATGATTTGAATTCCTGCTAAAACATGTTTCCATATTTAATACTCATCAATATTCAGAACATGGTTGCATCCAATAAAATGATATATGTGCTTTGAAAAAATGATATGTAATATTTAAATACTGAATATTTTTATTCATATTTATAATATTCATTTATAATTTATAAACACTAATCTCAAGTCCATCCCTTATTTTCAATTCCTAATTAATCAACGAGAAAGTCTCCTGTAATTCTATTCAAAGAAAAATAAATATTTTCTCCGGGAAAATGTGGGATAACAAATATGACACGCGCGAAATGAATATACATACAACAGGGTCAGAGATGATCTATATATACAGATCAAATCTGAATAATCATATGTATGCCCACGGACTTTTTTCTGTGACGCAAAGATCATCATCATCAAGAAAATACACAAATTAAATATGAAAAAAATCATTCTGGCGAGTAGCATTAAGAAGCATGACAGATCATCATCATCAACTTCAGCGGAGAGAACTAAAATCGAGAAGTGAGGCCAACGACCAATCAACCTCGTCCTTCTTGAACTTTCGTTGCCTAGAGCTTAACGATCTCAGGAATATGAACTGGGTACTGAT
>JANTPZ010092254.1:0-19986 GCA_025593235.1 Vachellia pachyceras
CAAAAATGCCACTACATTTTCTACTTTTGCCATTATTTCCAAAATGCCATCACTCTTCCTAATCTTTCTTAATTCCAACCTTACCCTTGGTTGACTTTTGACATTTTTTGTCACCTTTGACTTTTTGGTCAACTTTGACTTTTGGGTTGACTTTTGACCAAATTACCAAAATGTCCTTATTATTTGATGACACTTTGAGCCTTAGATCTTTTAGTTGAAATGACCATCTTGCCCTTATCATGTATACCAAATGACCATTTTACCCTTAGTCATTTCCACTTAGACTTCCCAAGACTAAGGACTTAGTTAATTATGATATTTATTTCCTTTAGGCATTTTCCTCTATATTTTTCCTTATTTATGGGTATTAGATTATCACATAATTTACCGATCTAGCCTTTAGTTCAAACTACAGAAATGCGGATATTACAAAATGTTTCCTATAAACTGGTTGGTTCTCACTTTGAAAACCGTCAAATAATGTTGCATTGTAGTATTTGGCAAACCTCCTGAGAATTTATTTCCCTCAAGCACAAGGTATTCCAAATCTAGCAAGTGTAATAAGTCTAATGAAAAGTTGCCAAAGAAACCATTATCACTCAAAAACAACGCTTGAATTCGTGTTAACAGAGTCATTGAGGGAGGAACTTCTCCCGATAGCTTATTACTCCTCAAATCAAGCAGTTGCAAGCCTTGACAACCAGCCCAACAATGAGGGAGTGCCCCAATCAAATGGTTATATGATACATCCAAAAAAGATAACATGTATTCTTTATGACTCCCTCTAGAGCATAGGAATGGGGAAATATATCTTGAGAAAAAGTTATGTGATGCTGTAAACGTTTCAACATTTGTTGATATGTTCGGAAGGCCTATAGTCTAAAGATACCGATAGTGAGTACAGTGTCACATTTGATATGTCTCCACTGATGAAGTTGTTTGATAGATCGACATCAATAACCCCTGATATGAAGCTCCAAAATGTATCTGCATTGTGAATGTTCGAAATCTCTGATCTAGAAATCGATAGATATTCTAGAGTCGATTGTGTGTATAACCATGCTGGAAAATTGGGACCTAAACTTGTATTATATGAAGAAAAAGTTTGGAGTTGAAATGGTGGGACCCATTTAGGATCGAAGTCAAATTCGAAACCATTTGAACCCAAGTCCAGATATGTTAGGCTTGATAGATTGGCGAAGTTCTTTTCTGAAAGGACACCCACCATAGAATCTCCATCAATTCTTAAAAAGCTCAAATTAGTAAGTTGTCCAAGGCTTTCTGGAAGATTGCCACTCCAAGTGATTGTTTGAAACACCTAAGGAAATTAAAAAAGAAAGGTTTCCAACAAGTGATGGAATTGGTCCTTCGAATTTATTACTTCGTAGCCATAAATAATTTAGGTTTGGAAGCATAAACAAGGCTATTGGTAATCGACCATGGAAATTGTTGTGATCAAGGTCAATATAAGAGATTTCTTTAGTGACATGAAAGAAGGAGTTGGGTAATTCTGAGCTGATACTGTTACGAGAAAGATAAAGAGTTTGAAGAGATGTAAAATTGACATAGTTGTAGAATGGAAAATCTCTGAACCCACACTCTACCAAGTTCAATTCAGTTAGTGAAGGCAGCATAGTCACATAGCGGAGCCATCCGGCGTCACTTCCTATATGATTGCCATTAAGGTCAAGATATTTTAACGAGGAGTTGGCCAATGATTGGTTGTTTGATTGGTTTCTATGTGAAGGAAATTTAGAGACTTGGCATGATGGTGGAATACACACACTTGTGAGAGAATTAGAGTTCAAATCCAAATAGCTGAGAAATTCAAGTTGAAACGGAGATAGATTAATTGCACCTTCTAATCCACAATCAGCTAGATCGAGCTCTGTAACTCTACCTGTAGTGTTGTCGCAGTGAAATCCATGCCATAAACAGCAATCTTCTAGCTTAGTCCATGACAACAGTTGGTTTGAAGGATCTGCAAGCCCTTGTTTGAAGATCAAAAGTACTGTTTTATCATTCTCATTACACAGAACCTCATTGGTTGTATTGCATATGCTCCTATTGAATAATGTTGTAGCAAATAGCGAGAGCAGTAAAAGATATGAAATTTGTGAAGGGGAGCTGGCCATTATAGGCAAGTTTGAATGTAATGCCCTCAATGGAGTTTCTTTAGATGACACACACGTATATATTGGAAAATCTGAAGTAAAAATTAAAATATCTTAAAAATTGGATATAACCACATGATATTCCTTATTATCATAGTCTGCTGATATTAAATTGCAAGTCTTCCGGTCTTTTTTCTAAAAGCATTTTATAGTCAAGTCTTTTAATACTTCCAAGTCTTCCCGTTATTTCAAGGTAAAGATTGAAACATTTCTATGATGAAACATTGGCGTAATGACGTAATGTAGAAGTGGAAGTGGGAGGGTGAGGCTTAGCCACCGTTTACCTCTGGTTCTCCCTTTCCCACTCATGAAACCCTTCCCACGTGTTTTATATTTTTAGAAGTTAAATTATAAATTTGCTCTCAAAGTTCTTGTTTGGGAGCTATGTTACCTTGAAAGTTTTATTAGAATTAATGTCATTCTATAATTTTTAAAATGGAGCAATATTGCTCATCCTTTCAAAAGTTGATGTTGATTCTTAAAATTTTTAATGGTAAGGAGAAACATTATTACTCCATTTTAAAATTTCTAGAGCAATATTGCTCCTACAAATTTTTTCAAAGTACTATTAGTCTTCAATGAAAAACTGTTGAATTAAATTCACATCTTAACCTTATTTTTAATTAGTTCACATGTGATACTAACCGTTAAAAAGCAAATGTCAAAAAGAAATGTTTCTTATGCCTAAAAAGCTTATAGCCACCTATTTTATGTAGTCAAGTCTCCTAATACTTCCAAGTTTCCCATTCTTTTAGGGGAAAAATTGAAACACTCATACGTTTATTATGTGGATAAAAAAAGTTGCAAATCTTTCAATCTTTCAATGTGGCCTAAAATTGAAGTTCACATCCACTTTTTTCCACCTAAAAAACGCATATAACTTTTCAAAATATAAAAATTTGTTTATAGAAATTCACAAGTACATACGGCCTCCCAAAATTTGTCTTCACATGCGTACAACATTTTTTTAAATTTTGTCCCTCTTCCATTTTATCTTTAAAAATGTTTTTATATTTTTAAATCCTGTATAAACATCTCTTGATGTTTGTAAAGTCTTCGTCCCAAATTACAATCAACTTAAAGAGAGAAAAAAATGTACAGAGTATGTGACATATTGAAGACATTGCCCCATCCAAGGCGCTTGTAAAGTCTTCATCCCAAACCTTACTCAATTTCAGTCTTTCTGCTCATTAATGACAAACAACGGAGCATAGCATTACATAGCAAATCTATTAATACAATCAGAGTTCAAAAATGACTTCCAATCCCCTGAAAACCTCTGGTCTAACAAAGATTCAGTCATGGATGAAGCTTAAATTTACGTCATGTTTTTTAATGTAAAATGGCTTATGTTAATTTGCTCTTTTTTTTTAACCAGGCTGTTTGTAACTACTCTAATACCATAAAAATAAAATTTTATAATTTCAAATTACTATTCATGGAACAACCAAATTTTGATTAAGAAAATTCTATTTGGGTAATATTTTCTTGGCCAAATTTTTTTGTGTAAATAATGAAATTTGTGGAGCTCATCATTGTGATGAAATACGATCATAATGTCTTCTCTAATGATTACCGTCAGCGAAACTTGTCCATGAGTTTTTTGTTTAATTTTTGAAAAAAAAAAAGTCATTCACTACCTTTTTTTTAAATTAGAAAAATTTGTTCTGTGAGTTTGTTTGAAGGATTTAAAACTCCGAGTATCAAAAATAGTCTTTGATCTCATTCTCGTCGATGACAACCAATTGTGCTGTTTGTGCTACAAAATAGCAGAAAAAGCGAAACAAATGAAACTTGTGAAGTGAAACTTAACATCGTGGATGGTTAATATAATTCTGAAAATGAATGCCAAAAGAAATATAAAATATTGGAAAATCTGAATTGAACGAAAACTTCAATGCCTAAGAAAATTATACCCACGTCATCGCATTTATTATCACACAGCAATTTTTTTTTTTTTTGGTGAAGTATCACACAGCAATATTTTCAATGACAGTTGTGCGACAAATAATGCAACCATTACCCCCGTGAAGACTACAAATTTAAATGAGTTGGGACCCGTGGAGCATCTTGTCATGTTTGCTGGAGCATCTTGTCGTGTTTGCAACTTCAGAAAGCGATTATAAATGTAGTTACAGATCACCCAATAATAAGCTTATCAAATTAACAATGAGATTAAAACTTATAACTTTTTAAGTTTAGTTATTATTTACTATCTGAATCAAACCTTGTTTGTGGTGACTTTTTTGAACTTTCATTTTTGTTTCTTTGACAAGCTACACTTCAAAAGTCTTCCTTCCAAATCCAATTTTTCTTCTTCTCATTAATGTAACCCAACAAAATCTTGTGAACGCTTCAAAAATATGATAGAAATTTCAAACTTATCATCGATGAATTTCTTTTGGTGAAAGCGATTTTGCCAGTTTCTTCAAAAATCATTTTCATCCATGTCTCCCCTTCTTATTCCTATACAATTATTCTATAATCTATAATTAATCCAAACGAGGCTTTAATTAATTCTAATAACAGTTTCCAATCCTTGAGTTGATCTTCTGAATCATTATATGATCAAATTAATTAAACAAGTCAGAAAATCTAACTTGGGCCGGCGTGTTCTATCAGAATAAGATGCTTAATGGCTCTATCTTAGTATTGATCATGTTTTTTGTGTTTTGGTTCTAATTTATTCTTTTAATTAACTGCATTTATTCATCAGTGGCTCTCTAATTTATTCTAGCACATGTTTTTTCGTGTTTTGGTTTAAGGCCGCGAGTAATAATGGTGGGTATAGAGTTTCGAGTGTGCCAAGCCTGTTTGCTTAGCTTGTAAAGTAACGATAAATTTATATGGAAGATTATTTGATTTAGGATACTGGCATCTTATATTATTATGCCTTCTTAATTTTAAGTATGCAATGTTGAATTGTTAAATAAATTAATTAAGGATATTTTAGCTACGAGCGAGTGAATAATCAAGCTAAATGAATTACTATTTTACTCATGCGTACCAAGCTCTCTCAAACTATGACTCATGCTCTCCCATATATCGAGAGTGTTAACTCAAATATAGAGTTCATCCATTCCAAAACCATACTTGATTTTAGTTCATTCAAAGAGAAAGTAATCAAAGTTTTAAAGTACACATACACTAGATTCTCTGATAGTTAAACACTACTTCTACAAAATAGAGATATGACATTAAGTACGGGACATTAGATCTCTAGGGCCATATATAAATAACTGTAGCAAAGCTTTTTATCCCCTGAAACGAAATATCACAGTTGAAAGAATGTGTTCCCATGCTCTAATGAGGAAGAGAGAATCACAAACTCCCCATAAACTCACTGTAAATCCAACTCCCATCTCAAGATACAATGACTTTAGAAAGTCATCACCTTCATTGTCTTCAACTGGCTTTGACTGATAAGAAGCTTTTTCATTGTGGCACTTTTTTTTGGAAGATGATCTACATAAAGATCAACATTGCCATCAAAACTCTAAATTTTGATTCCCAAAGGAATTTGACCGATGAAATTGTTACATGACAAGTTCAAATAATCGAGAAAATTAAAAACAAATTAGAGATTATCATAGGAATTTCTCGAGATAGCTTCTTATAGTTGAGGTCCAAAGATGCTAATGCATGCTTTCATGCCACCAATTGCTTCTGGGATCTTCCCAATCAAATGGTTTTGAGACAAAGTCTAAAATCCTTGATCTACAAATATCAATACATCCTAGTGAAAGTAGAAATGAAAGAAGAGATTTCTTTGGTGACATGAAAGAAGGAGTTGGGTAATTTTGAGCTGATACTATTGTAAGAGAGATCAAGAGTTTTAAGATATGTAAAATTGACATCGTTGTAGAATGGAAAATCTCTCAACCCACAATCTACCAAGTTCAATTCAGTTAGTAAAGGCAGCATAGTCACATAGTGGAGCCATGTGGCATCACTTCCAATATCATTCAAACTAAGATTAAGATATTTTAATGAGGAGTTGACCAATGATTGGTTGTTTGTTCGGTCTATATGTGAAGGATATCCAGTGACTCGGCATGATGGTGGAATACACGCACTTGTGAGAGAATTATAGCTCAAATCCAAATAGCAAAGAAATTCAAATTGAAGAGGAGATAGATTAATCGTGCCTTCTAATCCATAAAATGATAGATTAAGCTCTGTAACTCTACCTGTGATTTTGTCGCAGTGAACTCCATCACATAAACAACAATCTTCTAGCTTAGTCCATGATAACAGTAGGTTTGAAGGATCTGCTAGCCCTTGTTTGAAGATCAAAAGTAGTGTTTTATCATTCTCATTGCACAGAAACTCATTGGTTGTATTGCATATGCTCCTGTTGAATAATGTTGTAGCAAATAGCAAGAACAGTAAAAGACATGAAATTTGTGAAGGGAAGATGGCCATTATGGGCAAGTTTGAATGCAATGCCCTCAATGAAGTTTCTTTAGATGACACACACACACACACACACACACACACATATAATGGAAAATCTGAAGTAAGCACAACTTAATGCCTTAAAATTTGGATATAACCACATGATATTCCTTATTGTCAAATTCTACTAATAAATTGCATTTGTAACCCCCACCCACCTATTTTATATCCAAGTCTGTTAATACTTCCAAGTCTTCCCGTTCTTTCAAGTAAAAGATTGAAACATGTATATGATCAAACATTGGTGTAATGCGGAAGTGGAAGTGGGAGGCTGAGGCTTAGCCACCGTTTACCTCCCTTTCCCAGCCACTTGTGGAACCCCTCCCACAAGTTTCATATTTTTAAGATATAAATCTACCCTCAAAGATTTTACTTATGAGCTATGTTACTCTAAAAGTTTCATCATAAATAAAAAGTTAACGTTAATAGTTAAAAATTGATATTGATGGTTAATATTTTTAATAAGATGGAATAACATTTTTTCATTATCATCGTTGTGCATCACAGGCACTCATACACGAAAAGTTTTAAGAAAAAACATGTTTATTGACAGAAATTGCTGAGAGAAGAAAAAATTCAAAATTCGCTTCCCATCATCTAATTAATATTTAATGAAAAAGGATTGTACATCAATTTGATTTTAATGTATTTATAAAACCAACAAAAAAACGTAACATGAGAAGAAAATAGGAGTTAATTAGTTTTTTTTTGGTTAAAAAAGGTAGCTTGAGATGAAAGTGATATTTATTTGCTATAAAATATGAAAAATTATATCGTGCCACGTTGTTCACAAGAAGTAGACAATAATGGGGCTCATTTTTCAGTCATGGTCATTATTGGATCTACGAAACTTCATTTAATTAATGTGGAATCGCATTAACCAAATTAAGGTGACAAAGCCAATAGCATTGACCTAATTAACTAAGGTGGATAATACTTTTTCTTAGTCTCATTATCTTATAATTTCCCCTAAGAAACTTTGTTATGCAACGGAACGAACTTTCCAACTCGAATGAGGATCAATGGCATATGGTGTTACGGAGAAACTACACACAATCATATAAATATTGATCGAAAGGCTTAGTCTTCGGTAAGGAATTTTAATTTCAAAAGAGAATGTGCCGATAAGCATAATCGGTGACATAAGTAACTTTTTTATAGAATAATTTTTGAAAAAAGAATTTTGGATAGAAGATACATTTACTATATGACTTATGTTTGGATTGTAAATAATAGAAGTAACTTTTTGTTAAAAGAAAAAATTGTTTGGATAATTGTTTAAAACCAAATGGTGAACTTTCTTCAATCAGGCGTTTGAGCCTTCCACCGTACCTTTTCCTCTACCTCACGCCTACCTAAACATGCTCAATATTTGAGCAAATTGCGTTATGTAATGTTCACACCTTTCAACTATAGGATTTATGGTTTGATTTTGAACAATTCAAATTTTTTAATTTAGCATTTTTACTTAAAAATCCTTATTTAAAAATATTGATAGTTAAGAGTAGACTTTATTTTAAAGTCTATTATCATTAAAATAATTTTACATAAAAATAAAAAATCGAATATAAAGATTTCAAATCATATAGATGGATAGGGAGAGCTCATCATTCCCTCATTTATAGGGTGCAGTGTTGTTTGATTGTCTCCCCCAAGAAAATAGATGATGAAATCTCTATGCTACATTGGAATATTGGATTGTTGAGTGACACGATAGAATTCAATAAAAAAGCCCACAAAAACGAGTACAAGCCCACATGTCACACGCAAACGCAATATCTCTTCTCCAAGCGACTCCAGTAAAGATTTCATCAAAAATAGACAAGAATTTCTAGTCATGAAACATACGGCATGTTTGGAAACGCGATGGAGAAGTGCTTTTATATAAGCTGAAATAAATATATTAAGGAAATTATCTCATTTTATACAAAACACTGTTAACGAGCTTTTAAACTCCCAAAGTGATGCCAAATAGGGCTATAGTCTAGAAAACGAACTATCGTGTTCACAACATGCGAACGGCATGACCTGCCATAAATTACATATCACATGTTGATCTTTGAGATTAATGTGAACAGATTTTAAATAGGTTGTTCAGAATAACAAAGATGTACCTATGATACACAAATGTCTCTGTTTTTCCCAACACTATATGGCATATTGAAACAGAGCAACAAAAATGTTGGAGATGGTACTCGTAGAATAAATACAACATAAACTATTTTGAACCGGAAACCCTGCCCAATTCTGTCATTCTGCCAAGAGATTAACCATTGACTCAGTGACACCTGAACTTTATAGGGACACTAAGAGTAAGATTGTAACCAATCACAAGCATTTTATAAGCACTTTAAATGTAGGAAATAGAGTGCCACAGTAAAAGCCTCAAGCAACTTCCACAAGTTGTTGCCAACTTGTGCCGTTTCTTTGTCAGATGGAATAGCCAAAGCTTAAGTGCCTAGGCAACATATCCCAAGGTATCTAGAACACTCGAAGTGGCAGATACTAGTGCACAAAAATGCCCCCGGATCATTCCAGTGCCAATCTCTTGTTATCAAGAAGACTAATTTATAGATCCAACTAATTGTAGAATATATATATATATATATATAGGATTAAGGTGCAAAATTTCTCTTGAGGGAAAACTTCGAGCACATTTGCATCTTAATCATAAACCTAACCCAATATATGCACCATATGGCACTGAAATAACACGTCAAAGAAGCAAGTGGCTAGGTCAAAACAAAGAAACGCAAAATGGAAGATTCAAGTGCATGTAGAACCAAGCTCTCAACCAAAAGAATATTGGATTCTGTTCTCAACTTTCTCTTACCAATTGCAGGTATAAATTCGGTGTTCAACTCTCAAAATAAGTTGATACGGTAGTTTGTAACAATACCAATTATAATAAAATTAAAATGTATTTCTCCTGTAATTTATATCAATTATGCCTTCATTAATCAGACGCCAGAAATACAATCATCTATTGAGAATCATTAGCAAGTTAATCGAAAGTAATGTGAATAAATTTTATAACATCTAACGAGCAAAACCGGCTAACCCAATTAAAAAGGAACCTTCATGATATACTTAAAACAAAATCTGCTAGAGGACACAAGAAGAAAAAACCATACAGTATTACACCGATGTCCATCAAGCAGGACAATCTATAACCAATGACACTTCTTTCACTCAGCAGAAGCTGCCTTCTTAATTTTCTTAGCTTTTACTTTCACTTCTCCACTTTCCTTCTTCTTCTTCATCTTGCCAGAAACTTCATCCTTCGCAGGTAAATCATCTTCCTTCTTTCTCTTGGAAGACAAGCCATCTTTCTTACTTTTGTCCTTGTTCTTGGCCCCCTTCTTCAATTTTTTCTCACTATCCTGCTCACTGAGAACCCCTTTATCAACTTTTGATGCTTTCCTTTTCTTCTTATCTACCACTGGTTCAATAGTTATTTCATCATTCTCATTATCTTCTTCTTCAACATCCCCATCTTCCTCACCAACTGACTCATGTTGACTGAGTTCGTGACCTATATTATCATCCATGTACCGAACTTCATGGATCCTCCCCTTCTTCTTAACAACTTTAGGATTCCTCTTGGCCTCATCTTTCACAATATCTCCATCCCCTTCCTTGGCTTCCTCTTTGCTCTTAGCTCCCTCAATCTTCAATTTCATATCAGGAATTACCTGATAAAGCGGCAACGCAAGTGAATCCAACAATTTCAAATGAAAAGACCGTACAGAGCCCCACCCTTTCGGCATGAGCTCTACGATCCCATTGATTGCCGCAGTCACATTAGCAACAATCTCGTCCCTCTCCATTGACACTTTAGCAACTCTCACAACACTGCACGTACCTGTCCTGAGGAACAAGAGCGCCGACGAGCATGCCCTCTCAATCTGCTCCTTCCAATTTTTATGATTTAAATCCACCGGCACAGGAATCTTCTTCGTCTTAAAGAATTGCTTACCCAACAGCCGTGGCAGCAGAGGAATCAACCCTCTATCGGCGAAAAACATGTGGTAGGAACCACAGAGCTTCCGCTTAGCCTCGAAGGGGCGAAAATTAGATTGAAGCTTCGAAAGCTTAAGAACTTTAGAAACTGGAATATCCTCTGATTTGATCTTCTTCTGCACGTCCTCTTTGGTAAGATTTGACTTGGGTCTGTCATCGATGATCAAACAGTTCTCGGAAAATTCGGAGAGGAGAGAATGCGGAAGTGGGATCTTGTGGGCATTAACGCGAGACTTGGGAGGAAGTTTGTTGAGCGTCAGGATGAGGTAGACGAACTCATCGTCTGAGTCAAATAGCTTGGGTTTCTCAATCTCGGACTTGGAATTCTTCCATTTGAATAGAGCATCAACGGCTTGTTGCACCGTAATGGGGCTCACTCTTTCGACAGTTGTGGAAGGTGCGGCCGCTGGGATCGCCACAGCCATGAGCGAAGCTTGTTCGAAAATGAAGTTCGTGGGTTTAGAGGTGTACAGGGAGAACAAGACGGCGAGTGTTCACAACACTAGGTCTAGGTTTAATGAAAGAATTTGGGATTTCGGAGTTTATGGTCATTTCATGTAATTTGATTTTGGGCTTTTTCGTTTTTTGTGTGGAAAAAACCCACTTGCTATTGGACCGAGCTTGAGGCCCAAAGAACCAGCAGAAGAAACAATATCGAAGGGAATTTGTTCTTTTGGTACGCTGGAATTGATTTTGGTGGAAATAAAAATAAAGATAAAGATGGAGATGGAGATGGAAATAAAAATAAAGATGGAAATGGATATAAATATAGAAAAAAATGAGAGCTCAAAAAATCGATTACATGAAATTGAATACAATTCCATGGGTTATATCATAGAATTCATTTCTACCCATTTTGAATTCCAATTCCACCATACCAAACATAGGAAATGAATTCCATTTCTAATTCCACCTTACCAAACATAGCATTAGATATTCAATTGATTTTTTTGTACTAAATAAATCATAAAATAATGTTAAACCAAAAAATAAGTTATATGAATTCGAAGTCATGCTATAATTCCAAAATTATGAATAATATGATTTTTTTTAAACTCGAAGAATTTTTATTCTCTAATCTTTCTTCATTGACTTCGGGTGATTTTATCTTTATTTTTGTTTTATACTTATCTGTAGGTTTAAATAAGATACAGGGAAATATGATAGAACAGGGAAATGACGATGGAAATGAAATCCCTAAATTTAGAGAACTAGCTTTCACTATGTTATTCTTTTGGTGATCTTGGATCATTTGTGTTGAGTTAATGGCATTTTGTTTTCCTATTGTGAGCTGAATTTATGTATGGATTTGTAGTAAAGGCATAGATTTCAAGTTACTTGGATAAGGGTATTCTAGGTAATTCTGGAGCTATTGTATTGTTTGAATTACTCTTCAAATTACATCTTATATTTAAGATGGAAGACATAAAGACTGTATGATTTAAAGTAAATCTCAGTTACAAAACATAGGTTTTGTGACAAAATCTAGATTTTGACCCAAAACCTAGATTTTATCTAAGTACAAAAATTTTTCAAAATAGCTATTTTGAAAATAAAAATTTGGTTTGAAACTTAGGTTTTGAAAAAATTATTTTCTTGTTAAATCATGCCCTCTTTCCTTTTTTTCTTTCTCTTTCATCTTTTCTACTTACTTTTTGCCTCGAACTCCGTAAAAGCCAGTAACTTTTCAAACATAATCACTTTTCAAAACCTAGGTTTTACCTCGGAATCCATAAAAGATGTTCTCTAAAAAATATATTAATCCAAAACACAGATTTTGCTTCAAACTCTGTAAAAGTTATTATCAAATGGACTTCCAAACGAGTCATTAAAGATGAATGATCCACCTGCTTGATAATTGAAGTCTTCTTTTGTAGTTATATATCATTGTAAATATTTTTATTTTTTAATTAAGTTATATTATTTTAACAATGATCAATATGACAATCTAACCACACTTGGACCATTAATCTGTGAACTAGTCTAAAGCAGCTTAATGATCGAACCAGTTTTCATTAGTAAGTTAATCAATGATAGAGGAAGTGCTGCATTATGATCCCTACCACGTAGTTCATGAAAGACTTGCATCCAAGGCTTCCATATACTCTTCTGATCCTTGTTATAAGTCTATTGTAGTAGTTATTTTTTGTCATAAATGTAAGTTTATTTAGAGTGTCATTAACGATTGTTTTTTTTATTGTTACACTTACTCAATTCTCATTGGTAATAGAGATGATAGAGAGATGAGAAAGGTTTGTAAATGTAGTCCATTATTGCTGCGTGTTAAGGTGAAAATTCTAACTTTAATAAGGTGGTTAAAACTTGATTCATATAAGTACTAGTCTTGTTATGTTTATAGGGTTGAGAAATAATATTATATTTGATATTATTTATAAGTCACGACATCAAATTTTTCATATGAATATTAAACAGTGATTAAGTTAGAAAGTCATTAAATTTAAAGGCAAAATTAATTAGGTTTAAGGTTCCTCATGAAATAGTCTATATGAAATATGTTGAAAATAATTTATAAAGAGAACAAGATGACCAAAACTATATAGAAGTTAAAGGACTACTGTGTAGTTGGAAAGTTGTGAAGTTTCTTGGAAAAGAACTGAGAGGCCATGAGAGCATTCTGCAACTTTGGTCGGTGCAATTTCGAAGAAGCAGATAAGAAGGGAAGCATCCCAGTGGGCTTCATTTGTTATTATGAATGAGCAGAAGCAGACTACACATGTAATATGAATGTGATTTTAAGTCAAAGACGTGGGAAAGAATTAATTCGACAGTGTTACATCAAATAGCTACAGTTTATAATGCCATATAAGGTTACATTGCAAGCTTTCAGCCAAATCATACTATCATCGTCATATACCTTATTTTGAGAAGCGAAGATAACAAGGGACGCTCCTGTGTACTGTGGTGGGTTCCGTTCACATGATGATCAGAATTTAATTGTGAATCCGATTTCAGACGAAGACTCAAGTGGGGGAGAAAGATGTGGTAAAGGTCAGAAGCCTTCGAGAAAAAAATTGCTAGCTAGAGATATATAACAAGCCTTCAAGAAACAGTTTTTGATCTGTGCTTCGTCTCTCAATCAAACAACCACAGTGATCATGCTTCGTTTCACATCACCCCTCCTCTTGATCATGCTGCCATGGGAGGAATCGAAGCTTACTCTTAAAGTTCAAAGAAAGCGTTGTTGATCCTTCCAACCGCCCCTCCTCTTGGTCCTCTCTTCATTACCCAGATTGCTGCAAATGGATAGGATCAGTTGAGTGTAATAACCACACAAGAAGGGCCGTAGAGCATGTATATAGCTTTGTAAACCTCAATTGCAAACTTCACTAACATGGGGGATTAGTTGACATAATTTTAATTTGAGGAATGTCAAAATAAAATAAGGCCAAAGGATATAATGTTTTGTGCAAGAAAAAATTAGGGAAATTTAGTATTATGTCCCAAATAAGCAAGTTATTTAGGGAATAGTCACATTAATAACATGAGGTGTTGTTAACATATCATATGATGTTGTCAATACAAGGACATCATGTTGTCAATTGACACCTTTCATTAAATATTTTTTTCGATGGGACCATTCCTTAAATAACTTATTTATTTGGGATCTAAGACTGAATTTCCCAAAAAATTATGAGTACTACAACAATAACAGAGTTTGCAAAATAAATACATCATGTCCCTTCACACACGTATTCTCCTACTCCTACTAAAAACAATCTTATTCTAGGTAATCTTGGATATTCAAATATTGATTCTACACACTATGTCACAGTAGACCTTTTTGGTATTATTGATGATGAATTAAACTGAAAAACAAAAATGAAAATTACAATCCTTATTAAAAATTAAAGGTTAAAATAGAAAAGGAAAAGAAATCTCAAATAGTGGCACTATTTGGCAACCGGTTAAGAAATCTCAAAAGCATATTCAACAGTGTTTTTCTGCAAAACGAAATAATCTTTTTCATATATTTGCCTCTACTTATGTAAAAGTACTTCTCCACCGAATTCGCAAACGAACCCAATATGTCTTTGGGTTTGACCCATTTTACAAATATTTCAAATGGGCGTATCAAAGTTCTCCTGAGATTTTTATAAACACAAATTTAAAGTTCACAAAATCAACAAACTAATTCACATTGAAATATGACGAACCTATATTTAAATTGTGTCCACGTTAAACTAGATTGCTTCCAACAACGTATATGTGCTTAGTTTAATCATTCATTTGACCCATTGTGCCACCTGGGGAAACGCCCTTGGCCACGGCATATCCAACGGTGGTGCTACACATGGAGAAGGTTGGCCACTTTCCTCTCTTCATTTGTTAATGTGTTGATTTTCTTCTTATAGAGTATAATACATATTAAATAAAGGTAAAATTATTAAATTATTAAATTTTAAGATAAAATTAATGTGTTTGTTTGGGAACACCGTTTCTCTAGTAGTATACGCAAGTCGAAATAAAACCATCTCGAACTCTTGAAAAAACCATCTTGAAATCTATAAAAACCATCTTGAAATCCGTAAAATACCTCGAAATCTGTAAACTCTTTTTTCCTAACGGAATGCTGAGTTGATATGCCCTTGACATGTAAAGTTCTATTACAACCGTTAATGTGCTTGTTTGGGAACTTTATTCTCAAAACGGAGCATGCAAGTCGAGACAAAACCATTTTGAAATCCGTAAAAACTATCTCGAAATCCATAAAAACCATCTAGAAATCCATAAAAACCATCTAGAAATCCGTAAACTCTTTTCTCCCAACGGAACTCCTTTCCCAACACACAATATAAACCAAATCATAATATCATCTCTCCTGATTGAAAATACAGCAGTAATAGATGTGGTTTGATAAAATCGGCACATATCTCTTTCAAGAAAGTTGAGAAGCCACGATAAGATGGGACGCTCCTTAGTGGGTTCCATTCATTACTAATGTGCAGAAACAGACTAGTACAGTTGAATGTGATGTGGGACAAAGACATGGGAAGGAAGGTAGGGACTTGGAAGACTTGGAAAAATCAAAGGTGGGAAGATTTTTGTGAAGGAAAAAAATATAAATAAATAAGACTGGAGGATATAAGCTTGTGAAAGATTTTTTTTTTCCCTTCCATTTTTGCGAATATATAACAAGCCAAACATTAACTTCAGTACTTCACCTGAAGAAACCGCCGTTTCGTGATGAAGCTTGGTTTGAGATCACAAAAATGTCTTATTCTGTTGGTGTCGCTATGTGCAGTGACATTCAAAACAGTCACTTGCTGCCATGACAAGGATCGAAGCTTACTGTTAAAGTTCAAAGAAGGCGTCATTGATCCCTCCAACCGCCTCTCTTTTTGGTCTTCTCTTTACCCAGATTGCTGCCAATGCGAAGGAGTTTTATGTGATCGTAACAACAGAGTCTTTTTCCTTGATCTGGCAAGTAACAATCATTCAGAATCATTGGGAGGTGAGATCAACTTATCTTCTTTACTTGAACTTCAGTTTCTTGGAATATTGTCTTTGAAATCCAATGACTTTGAACGCATAAGCTTGCCTTCCTCCATCAATACTTCTGCTGCAACACATGTTCATTTGCTTCCAAATTCTTCTTCTAAGCTTTCTGTACTGAATTTGTCGTACAATATTCATCTTCGCATGGATAATCTCCATTATTTTCCCTCTCTACTTCCTTCCCTTGCATGTCTCGATCTCTGGCATTCATCTTCCTACTGAAACCAATTGGGTTCAATCATTGGCGTCGCTTCCTCTGGACGAATTATATTTGTATGATTGTAATTTGACCAGCTCTATTATGTCTCTGGAATATTCCAATTTTAGCTCACTTTCAATCCTTGATCTTGGTCTAAATGATTTTAGATACGGGTTGCCTAACTGGTTGTTCAATCTTAAGCAAATACCTCTCCCTTCTTCATCTCAGTCAATGCAATTTGAGAGGTTCAATTCCAGATTTCTCAGGATATCAAAATCTGCGGTCTTTAGACCTATCTAACAACAAATTCAGAGGGCCAGTACCTGATTGGTTTGGCCAACTTGGCATGTTAGGGTCCCTTAATCTTTCTAATAACTTGTTTCATGGTTCCATTCCTTTTAATCTCAGAAACTTGTCGTTTTTGTCAAGATTAGACCTTAGCTTCAATAATTTGATTGGGGAAAATCCAAAAAATCCTTGAGAATAATTGGTTTGGGATTTTGGATTTGTCCCATAACTCAATTGGTGGAGATATATCAGAATTGTTGCTTACCAATCCAGTCATATACGTCATTCAACAAATTTGAAGGAAGGCTTCCTCATATATCAGAAAGTGTTTTTGCTTTGGATTTGGCTTACAACTCTTTCTCTGGATCTCTGTCTTCTCTCTTGTGTTCGAATGAGATTAAATATTATGATTTGGCCTATTTGGACCTCTCAAATAATCTTCTGACCGAAGAACTTCCAGATTGTTGCAGAAATTGGGCCAATCTCTCTTACATATACTAGGGGATTAATAAACTATCTGGTGCAATTAATCCAACCATGGCCTCATCATTACCTCAGCTAAGGTCATTAGATTTACATGACAATAGTTTTTATGGACATGTACCATCCACTTTCAAGATCTGTACATCTTTGGTGCTGATAAATCTTGAAGGAAACAAGTTTTCTGGAACTATACGTAAATGGATGCCTCAAAGTGTATCAATTGTGAAAGTGATATCCAATCATTTTGTAGGCCACATTCCAACACAGTTGTGTACCCTCTCTCACTTGATCTTATTAGATCTTGCAAATAATAGACTTTCAGGACCAATCCCTCTTTGTCTGCACAACTTGACATTGATGAATTCTGGACCAGCTAGCATTTTATACCTAGAAAAAGGCATCCATGCAGGGGATGTTGACAAAATTCCATATACATACAGAAGTTTTGCGCATACAAAAGGCCAAGAATTAAGGTATGACAAGTACTTAGACCTCGTGCATAGGATTGATCAATCTGCCAATGAACTGTCTGGAGAAATTCCTGAACAGTTGCTCAGTCTTCACAAGTTACAATCCTTGAACTTGTCTTGTAATTATCTAAGAGGAGATGAAGGAATACGGGCGTACCTATCAATTCGGATCTGATTGCAGATACCTACGCGGAACTTGGATCACAGGATTGGACCTAAGCATGAGACACAGCAAAAGCACTGGGAGAATGGAAGGAGGGTTATCTCACGGAGAGGCAGAGAGGATTTCACACAGAGAGAGGGAGGGAAGAAAATATTTCTCATATTTTTCCTGTATGGGTTCTCCCACCTTTTAAGGGATAACTCCTTTTAACAATTCAAAAATTAACTGCCCAATCTCTTTTCCTCTGAGAAAACCGTTCACACCAAAATATTTGAATTTTCAATATTAAAATTACAAATTCAAAACTATATTTTAGAAATTTCAATATATTCCTATAAGTATGTTTATTTGCACACATACCCCAACACATGGGTTTGGATCTAATCCACCAAGGGTAGTGCTGGGAAAATGGGCTCAGCCCGCGGGTTGGCGGGCCAGCCCGCTTTTTTTATTTTTTTAAATTTTAAAAAAAATTGAACCTTTTATAGTTTTAATAGAAAGATGATGATGTTTCAAACTTTCAATAGCTTCAAATATTATTTTAAATCTTATTATTTCATCTTAAATGCATACTTACTTTGGAGATTATTGATTATGTATTATGTTTTTGTATTGTAAACATTGTTGATTATATTTTTTTAGAAATATATTGTATTTTTCTTCCAAAAAATCAAATAGACTTGATAAATTTTATGTAAATGTGTTGTATTATTTTTTTAAAAAGAAAATTTCAATAAAATAACAATAAAAAATAAAATTTAAAAATAGAAAAAAATAAAAAAAAAGTGGCAGGATGGCGGGCACGGGCTCGGGTTGCCAAACGGGCTGAACCCGTTTGGCCCCCGGGTTGGGGCGGGCTGGCCCTTGGGCCGGCGGCCCAGCCCGTTTCCCAGCACTAACCAAGGGTGGCCCATTTCCCAACAAGAGAGATACCGGAGCGGATCGAAGAGATGAGAGATCTAGAATCTCTTGATTTATCTCATAACAATCTTTCTGGCAATATTCCTCAGAGCATGTCTGGTCTATCTTTTCTGAGTGTTTTGAATCTCTCGTACAACCATTTTAGTGGACAAATTCCACTGGGGACACAACTTCAAACTTTTGATGCATGGAGTTACACTGGGAATCCTGAGCTCTGTGGAGCTCCTCTTCAAAAGCACTGCGCAATACCAGAAAAACCAGATATTACAGAGCAGGTTGAGGGAAATGATGACGATGATGCTTTTTTGAAGTCATTGTACCTTGGAGTGGGAATCGGCTTTGCTGTGGGATTCTGGATGGTTTGTGGTTCTCTGTTCCTGAACAGAGCACGGAGGCATGCTTATTTTCGATTCTTTGTTGGTGTGGTTGATCGAATCTATGTCGCTGTGGCCATAAAGCTTCGAAGATTCCGCTGAATGGGAATATACTTCAGCTCCTGACAGGTCATAAAGTTACATTTTGTCTATTTAAATTCATGGGAGAATTGAGAAAAAGTTATTAATTGCGAAATAGGATGTTTAACACATGTAGAACTGAGTTTTCCCAATATACAATTGAAATACTACGTTATGTGTAACTAATTTTCCATGTATCCAATTGAGCTTCCACATGTGCACTGAGCATGTCTCTCCCAATTCTCCCTAAATTCAAAGTCTTCTTTTATAACAATTTGTTTTTTAATTTCTAGATATATTCATCAGTGTCATTGTGATTTCATTTGTCTGTTTGTTGCTTCCTAAATCAAACGCATGATGCAAAAGTTAAGGTTCTGTTCATGCATCAATGCAACGGCTAATTTCAACCAAGCAAAACAAATTAAATTATACTATTAAAATTTCATCAAAAAACAATTAAAAAGCCGAAATCTATCTTTAAAATATGTAACTGTACTCCAAAGTAAATTTATGTTCATATATCATAAGTTGTTGATGTTTTCAACACCAGCGAATTTAAAAAAAGAAACCCACGTCTAGAAGATCGTTTTTATTTTGCTAATTTTTATTCATAATTAAAATTTTATATATCTTTTTTTCCTTTTCTCTCATGCCTGATTGATTTAAGGTTTGTTTGGAAAATGGTTTCAAAACCTAGGTTTTGTTCAAGTACAAAAATTTTTCTGAAAAGCTATTTTGGTTACAAAACCTCAATTCAAAATCTAGGTTTCGAAACCTAGGTTTTCTCTTTCCTACTTTTTTTTACTTTTTCCTCTTTCCTACTTTTTTCCTTCTT
>JANTPZ010092255.1:0-23683 GCA_025593235.1 Vachellia pachyceras
TTTCTGGCCAAGCGAACAGTGAGACCCAAAAGTACAAATATAATAGTGCTCACCACTTTCGTTCAATTTCACACTTGCAGGTCCATTGTTCACAGTAAAAATGGTGTTCCCAGTGTTGCAGGCATCAAAAGCTGCCTTCGTCACTTTCGCTGCATCATGTTGCCCAGTTGCAAAGTTGAACACTAAATGAATCACAAAAGAGAAGGAATTATTTCTTCGATAAATTAATATATATATATATATATGTTATATTATATCCATATCAAATCTCCACGGTTAGATTGCACAAAGAAATAACAAGTGTTGGGACTAACTTATTCCACAACTAGATCTTATGTTTACAGAGATGTGCTATGCATGAGTCTTGTCTATTACCAAGAGTATCGCCTTGCTTAAAGGTCTGATTAGAAGCCCAGCTGCTGTAGGTTGCTGCCCCGCCGGGAGGGACGGTCCAGCCCGTGGTGCCGCCAACGACATGCCGGGTTTGAGCCAATGAACGGTGAAATACGGTGGCTAGTGATATGAGGAGAAGAGCAAAAGTGTTGAGCTTGCCTGCCATGGCTCTGTGTTCTTAAATGTCAGGTCAGGTCAGGTCGCCCCTGTTCTGTTTTTTTTCTTCTGATGAGAAACTCAAATGAAAGGGAAGACTCACTTGGTGATTGCGTGTGTGTGACTTTGGGAATATATATACATATATACACAGATATATATATATATATTGGAGTGTGAATACTAGTTTGTGGAGGAGTGGGATTTGTGCATACTCGGTCGTGGAATTTGTTTATTTGTATGGCCAACCAAAATTTAACTAGTCGCCGGAAATGGGGACTTACGGGCATTTGACGGATGGGATAATGCCAAAGAAAAGCTGAGAATGATCTAAACTTGTTAAATTTATAATTAATAATTTTTAAATTACAATTTTAAGGGTTAAAATGATCATCTATGACATTTTTCGTTCGTTTACGTGAAAAGAAGGTTAAATGTAATTCTAATGCATTCTACTTATTTAATTATTTGGTTGGTATAGTAAAATAATTTAATGTAATTTTGAGTCCAACGGATTTCAGCAAATCAAACAACCCTAATTATATAGTTTTTGTTACATAATCAGTATTACAGTTTACAAGAATTAATGTATGAATATTTGTACATTTCATGAAGCAACATTTAGACATTTATATTCTTCTTTTTAGTCTTAATTAATAGGGTTAAAAAGATTATTTCACATTTTTTATTCTTCTTTTTAGATATGTGTTATATTCTTTATATTCTTTTTATTTCACATTTAGACATTTCATTAACCAAAATGTGTTATATTCTTTATATGAAATTATTAATTTATTATAATTCTTGTAAAGTCTTGTAGAGGGGAAAAAATTGCTCCCTCCATTTCTTTGTGTGTGTGTGACTTTAAAAAAAGTCCTATTCTATTTATTTTTTTAAATTTAAGACAACATTTGAAAGGGTTCTTGTGAACCATTATCATCAAGTAAATGTACACCTTTATTTGACAATTCTTTTACAATAGTCATCAAGTAAATGTGCATTTGTAAAAAAAAAAAATTAACTATCATATATCAACAACTTCGTATTGGTAGTTAGTAGTTACACATTAAAATTATATGTCATGTAAAAGTTTGTCAATCCTAAAATGTTAATTGGTTATAAAAATTCCATATTAACTGATCAACTTATCAAGTAGTTGATTAGGTTTTCAGTCATTTTCAACAATATTTTTCACAATTCACAGCAATGGTTTTCATTTTTTTAATTAAGATTATTAAAAAGGATAAATGTGTTTTTAAACTTGAATTACTGTTGTCCACGTATTTTTAAATCATTCGATTTCCTTCTTTTTTTTTCATTTCTTAATTATATTAGCTCCTTCTTCTACTATCACTTTCACATTTTTAAACCAGACTAGGACTCGACCGTCCATCGTATAAATAATTTTTAAAGCAGATTATGAAACTGCTTTAAAAAATTCTGCATGTATAAATAATTGATCTTGAAAGATATTCAGTTAGAACTACTTCAATTTTTAATATAATAGTGAGATGATTAATTTATAAAAATTAACAAAAATTAATTTATTATTCACAAAAAGATTTTGCTGTTTTAAAATATTATCTTTTTTTTTATTAAACACATGTTTACCTGAGTTAATTTTTTAAAGACATTGTCTAATACTAAAATGAACACATTTTTCAATAAAAATTTAAACTTTTAACTTATGAGTGATTAATTATTTCATTTAGATACAATCCCATCAGTAAAAATACATCTTTTAAACATTGCTATCAATCTAGATGACTAAAAAAATTATAATTTTAATGTCATCAAAAAATCATTATTTTAAAAGACAAAATAAATTGACGTTAATGGGAGTGAGTTTTATTTTAATATCCTCTTTCCCGACATTTTTGATAAACTAATAATACTTTGGATATTAGGTTCGTTTGGTAAAGCGGTGAAGAAGTACTTTTAACATTTACGAGATAAATGTATGAAAAAGATTATCTCATTTTACGAATAATACTATTAATGTATTTTTGAAGTGTTAAGAAGCTTTTTCAAAAACACCCATTATAATACTTTCCCGTCAACGGAAAGATGGCATAAGAAAAGGACAAAAGGATGCGTGTGGCCCACGTTTGTTGAAAAGATGACCCAAAAAGTAAGCTCTCGGGAAGTTTCCAATGTGATCGATTAAATCACTAAATAAAAAATGTATATAAAATAATTTTGTTTATCTTGGGGCCAACAAATATAAGAAGGGTACAAAATTGTTAGGTGGACATGACCTTGTGAGTCGTGGACACGTTCGTTTCTCCTAACGTGGACTTCAGGCTATGAACCAAAGGACTTGCCTGCAGCGTTTCAAATTCTTGACATGATCAAAATCGTCATGCTTTGATGTGCTTTTCCCTTTTAATAGAACTTGTGAATTACCTTTAGATGTTACTTTTTTTTTAATTTATGAGCTATCAGGTAAATATTTAACAAGAATTTTATCTTGATTTATATAAACATGATTTTTTATTGCTCACACAAATAAGGAAAGGGAAAGAGTAGAAGAAATGGAAAAACTAGCTAGAATCAGGATCTCCAAATTCTAGACCAGAGGATAAAGATAATGCGAATATTTGGTAACAGTTTTTTTGGGTCCAAGCTACATTTTGGACTTAAAAATCCGTTAGCTTACAAACTCTAAGATTTGGTAATTCATTCTCTCAAAATACATTCTGAGTAAAAATTACTCTTTGGCAGAATAAATACACTTTGAATCTAAAATTTATCCAAACATAATTGCATTATACCAAAATGCATTATGTCGAATGTAATTTTGGACGGTATGCATTCTATCGAAATTCATTCTCCTAAAGGTTTTTTAAATAGGTAGGATGACTGAATAACACTCTTCATTACTTTGAAGAGTTTTCCTAAACTTTGTGAATGACTTGATATGGTCCGAAATAACGAGGAGCAAGCTTTTTCAGAACGGCTTTTGGCAAGAGATTGTTATCTATAAGGTTGCAGCTTTAATAAAACCATGGAACCAAAGTTCAAAAACAACATCATGCCTCTACCATCATGTTGGAGCTTGATCCTTCCACAGATGATAGTATAAAATTTATCGTTGTAAGGCCTTAGAAATGGATCAAAACAATTGTGATTTTCAAAGATTGCACTATAGGGTACAACCCCAGAGCCGTTCTCTACGGAGCCTCGTGCACAACTAGTTAGTTAGCTTGTGGTTAAGTTTACTTTGGAGGTAAAAACCATGTTTGATTCAAAATTGCATATAAGTGAAACTAATTACAAAATAGAATTTCTTTTTGGGATTTTTGGGTATTGGAATGCAATAAAAAAGGATTGAAATGCAAAAGTTGTTGAGTGATAGTTTTTCTCTTAGAAATGATTTAGGCTATCATAGTTCACAAAATATGAGGGAAAGCAGAAATTTCGCACTAAGTTTAGTAATAAAAACCCCCCAACAACTTGCTGGGTCAGAAATTCCATGTAATGAACTCCATTTCATGAAACCCTTTAAAATCACTTAGTGTGTATAAAGAAATTGCCAAGTGAAAAATCCAACTCAATGCAATATTGCCTCAAATATCAAGCACAACTAAGAAGATAAAAGAGAGAAACAAAGATCTCATTGAATAGGTAGAAATGAGACTTTACTCTACCAAGTCAAACACAAAGCAAAATCAATACACAAGTAATCCAAGTTTGGCTCGATCGAGACCAAGTATTTAAGTACAAATCGCAAGTCTTAACTCAGAAACTATGCAATCTACAACATAAATACATATTAAAACTTCTACTCCCCTTTTGGCACTTTGATCTCAAGCCCTCTTCATCCCCATAAGGAAAATGATGATCTAGCTATTCATAGCAAGCAATTCCATGCTCTGGATGGAAGAATGGAGATACATGGTGGAATTGGGAATGATATGAGGTGAAATAGGGTTTTGGGTGGAGTAGATGAGAGAAATTATGAAGAATGAGATTGGAATGGTTACTTGCCTCCCTCCTGGTGCTCTTTGCCGAATTTTACCCTAAATGGAATATTTCTACCGCTCTAGGTCGGATACAACAAGGTAGGTCGGGTATTTTTCCATTTGGAGCATAATATGACACTGATACGCGATATTCATCACGGCGAACCTCTCCTTAGAGTTTTTGCTCGCTGGCTTGATCTTTGGCCACAACAAATTATGAATTGTGCCACATCGAACTTTTCCAGAGATGTCTCCAATTGTCATTAGCTAGAGTTCTTAAAATAAAATAGCAAACATTTGAAGTATCACTTGCTCATGATTATAATTAAGTGCAAATGTATTATTTTTCATGGCAAATGCACACAAAATCAAGCTAATCACAATCAACTGTTGATGCCATATTTTGATGATAACAAAATGATTTCAGGAATTATGAAGCATGAATTGTTGTTGATTAAGTGTTTATAATGAAATATTCAAGTTCTATACTTCAGTAATCGAGTTTGTATGAAAGTATTATAGAATACTTGAGCATTGTACTTTAGAACTCGAGTATTGAGCCCTTTTCAAGTGTTAAAACCAATACTTTCAAACAACACTCGAGTTATTGTTGAAAGTATTGATAACACTCGAGTAATAAATGCTGATACTCGAGTACTGTGAGCTAAAATGTCTTTGTGATTGAACACTATGAATGGAAACTCGAATATTAGGTTGAAGTGTTGTCAACACTCGAGTAATGTTTTTGAAACACTTGAGTATTGGCACTTAGAATGTTTTAAACTGAATACTTTCAAGTGAAACTCGAGTATTGATGTTGAAGTGTTAGCAACACTCGAGTATTGTGTTTTAATACTCGAGTATTAGGTCTTATTTTCAAAACACTATGCTTCACTTGATGTAGAGTACTCGAGTTACAGATGGAAGTATTTGTAACACTCGAGTATTGTGTTGGAATGCTCGAGTATTGAGTTGTTTTTCCAAGTCACAGCACTTCACTTGAAGCAGAACACTCGAGTTGTGAAAGAAGTGTTGCCAACATTCGAGTGCTAGTTTGCAACACTCGAGTATCGGGCAAAGTTTTCAAACGTGGCATAACACTTCAAGCAGAACATTCGATCATTTGATGAAAGTGTTGTCAACACTCGAGTATTGGGTTTTCAATACTCGAGTATCAATAACTCTTTTTCTCAAAACACAATACTTCCATTACAACACTTGAGTAATGGTAAGAGAAGTGATAACACTCGAGTATTATATTTCCAACATTCGAGTATTGTGGCATCTCAAAAGACTTTACTTCAAGTTCTCCTCTGAACACTCGAGTAGCAACTGAAAGTGTTCTTAACACTCGAGTACAAAATTTTTAACACTCGAGTATTTGTACCTGAATTCAAAAACTTGTGCAATACTCTCAGCAAACACTTGAGCAATTTTAAAGTGTTATAAAAACTCGAGCTTTGAAACAAAACACTCGAGTATTGTTTTATAAAATTCAAAATACTTGGTTATCACTCGAGTATCGTGAAACAAAAGTCGAGTATTGCTTTTTTCAACGGCTATTTTTCTCTAACAGTTTTTTTACCTACTCTTTGCAACTTTTCTTATTGGTTGATTAATAACGTTTGAATCTCACCTGCCTTCATAAATGCAGAAGCTTAGAATCATAGAAAGAGAAAAAGTTGTCCACGTCTCTTACAGACAGATTGAATGAATCAGCCATTGTCGCCTACATTCCTGAGACGCAATGCAACATTAATGGCGAAGCCGAAGAGGTAGTTGATGAGAGTAACGGACATTAAAATATCTCTAACGGCAACTTCATTACTTCTCATCTATAAAAGGGCCAAGCATTCATTACAGCGATAAGAGATGAACATTCCGAGCATTCAAAGCTAGTTATTACATTCTCTGTAAATTTTTCTATATTCTCTTCTGAACTTCAGTATTAGCTATCTACTCTTTTGAGAGAGTTTCTTTAAGCAAAAGTTATTGTAGATCTGAGAGATATTCAAGGTTGGGACCTTGAATTTGTTGATTTGTGAGAAAACAGAGAGTGTGAGACTCTGTTTTATTGCATATTGTAAGGGAGAGTGTGATTATCCACTGTAAAGGCATTGTTGGCCTTGTTTGTTGCTGATTAGTGGATTGAAAAGCTCAGAGGTACTCTGAGGACTGGACGTAGGTCAGAAGGACCGAACCAGTATAAATAGTGGGCTTTTTTAACAAGTCCACATTATTTCTCTTTTAAATTACCTCCATTAGTCATGATGTGATTGATCCAAGTGGTAAACGATTTGGTTTAACTTAATCGGGTCTCAGTTTCAAGTTCCTGTATAAGTAAAAATTCTTGTTGGGAGACTCATCCACCACAACCAGATGCGTGACATGGGTTGGATCTGAATGTAGTCTGGGAAAAGTTCCAATGGATAGGGTGGGAAACAAAATACCTCCATGAATCACTTAACTTAAGAAAAAGGTACACAACACACCGGTCAAATTGAGACAAAAGTGCGCATAATTACATGCATTTTCCTTTCAGTCATTTTATATTTGAGCATTTTTAATTGATTTTTATATATGAATTACATTACACTACTTCTTTTAATTCCAATTCCAATATGTAAATATAAAAACTACTTTTATAAAAGGTGTTACAAACAAGCTCTATTGGTATGATGCATCCACTTCATACATTTTTAATAGGTAAAAAAAATAAACTTTAGTTCTTTAACTCTATACACGATTATATTTTGGTTCTTTAATTTTATAAATTGATGCCTTTTTTAGCATTTTCATCCATATACTTGTAACAAAGAAATACATATATTGAAATTTTATATATTGGTAAAATATTCTCAACTGTTGATGCACACACACTCACTTCGGTTATAAACACACACTACAAAAATACTGAATTTCCAACTGAATTAGCTATATAATTTTTTTGTGGTTAATTATTTTAGAAATTCCATTTGAATTTTTTATGGAAGTTTTCCTTTCTATATTAGCCATAAAAAATATTTCTGTCACTGAATAACTTTGTGGCAAATTCCATCATTAATTTTATACGAAGTATTTTTTAGCGACGGAATTAACATAGAATTTTCCATTTGTAATTTCCATGATTTCGTTGCTAATTTCATACGGGTATTTTTAACCACATAATTTTTCCAATCAATAATACATTATAGATGAAATAAAAGGCAAATATGCAAAATAATAAACACACATATATACATAAATTGTTAGTTTTAATTAATTTTAGTTAAAAATAGAATTTAAATTCAAATTGGCTAAAAATATATTTATAAAAAAATTCATTTTGGTTTTAAAATTTAATTTTTTTCATTGAAATTAATTTATATTAAAAAATTATTATAAAACATAATAGAATATTTTGAAGTTATATTCATTTAAAATTTAAATTATCATTTAATTTATTTATAGTTTCTAATAATACACACATATATTTAAATGTGCTTAAAGGATGCAAGGTCAAGGTTTGATTCCTAGAGAAAATTTCATGTTTATTTGGTGGTGGTGAGGCGGAGGTCATAGGGAAAATTACAGAGTGGTCCCAAGTAAGCAAAATAATGAATCAAAGGCCCCAAACAATCTGAAAATTATCCTCAGGTCCCATGGGACCTTTTTATGATTAATTTCAATTTGTAAAAGTCCAAATTGCCCTTCAGTTATCTGAGAGAGAGAGAGAGAGATCAAAATAGGGAATTATGTGAGAGAAAATCAAATCAAAACAGGGAACAAAGTAAGTCTAAAATCGGTAAGAGCTCGAAGGGTTTCTGAAATTGGTAATTGCTACTCTGAATGTCAAAGGTTGGTATTTCCTCCGTGCATAAGAAAAGCATGGTGGTCCGAACTGGCTGGTCTTAAAATGAAATCTGGGTTTTCAGTGGTTGTGTATCTCCTCTATGAAAAGTGAATATGGATTTGGTGTTTATATATGCTTGATTAATCTCTGTTTGAAGGAAAGAAAAGCAAAGAACAAGTGTTGACGGACGCACAATATTTAACCTGGAATAAGAAAATCTAACCTGGAAATTTCTGCAACAAAAGAAAATGCTTGTCATTGATGGATAAACTATAAATAAGTAAACCTAATGCGAGCACAATATTAATGCTTGTCATTAAAATGGATAGAAAAGTAATGTGGTTATTTTCATTATGAAGGAGATCGTGTGCCCTCTCTGTTTTCGTTGATCATGCTCGTTCTTATGTGAAATGATGATGGAATGTAGATAAAAAGTGAAGTTGCAGTATTGATAAGTAATGTAACTGTTGGGGTTGTTAACAATAGCAGCGAAGGTTGTTAATGTGGCTTCTGAGGTGGTTAATCACAAGTGTATTCTGTAGTCGTCAATACTGATGACTAACACATCTGGGAAGAATATACTGTGCTTCTTTCATATAGGAGGAAGATTTGTAAGCAATGAATCAGCTGGGGAAATGTATGTAGGTGGAATGATAAGATCAAGAGTCATTAAAGAAGTCACAAGTTATAAAGAGTTAAAAACAATTATAGCATCAATTGTGGGAAAATAACAAATTTATCATGAATTTCACTTTGACATTTGATAGAGGCACATTCGTAAATGTATATTTTGTTGGGTAATGCAAATGTATATTTTGTTTAACCATGTATTTTTTAACTTCATGTGTAGACCATGTATATTTTGCAATATGTAAATGTATATAATGGTAAATGAAAGTTGGATATATGGATATAACATGGCGTTATATAATATGGTTTCAATTCTTTTGTTACCATGCTGATGGAGTTGGTAAGGGCAGCTGCTAGGGTTGTTAATGGCAGCTGGTGGGGTTGTTATTGTCAACTGCTGGGGTTGTTATTAGCTACTGCTGGGCTTGTTAAGGGCATCAGCTGGGGTTGTTAAGGGCAGCTGGTGGGGTTGTTATCGCTAGCTGCTGATGTTGTTAATGGCATTTGATGGGGCTGTTATCACCACCTGTTGTTATTGCTAGCTGCTGGGGTTGTTATTGCCAGCTGCTGGGGTTTTAAGTTATAGCTGTTGGGGTTGTTAATGGCAGCTGCTGGGGTTGTTAATGGCAGCTATTGGGTTTGTTAATGGCAGTTGATAGGGTTGTTATCACCACCTGTTGGGGTTGTTAAGGGCAGCTGCTGGGGTTGTTATCGCCAGCTGCTAGGGTTGTAAGTTATAACAGGTTGTTAAGAGTAGCTGGTGGGGTTGTTATTGCCAGCTATTGGGGTTGTTAATGGCAGCTGATGTGGTTGTTATTGCCACCTATTGGGGTTGTTAAGGGTAGTTGCCGGGGTTATCGCCAGCTGCTGGGGTTGTAAGTTATAGCTGTTGGGGTTGTTAATGGCAGCTGGTGGGGTTGTTAACGCCAACTGCTAGGGTTGTAACTTATAGCTGGTGGGTTGGAAGTTATTGCTGTTGGGGGTTGTTAATGGCAGTTGGTGATATTGTATATGATAGCTGTTTGGGTTGTAAATTAAGCCTGCGAAGGTTGACAATATAACTACACTGGACATCACGATCTTCAACAGCATCAGTATTCATTAACTACAATCAGCAATTGTATTCATTAACCAATAACATGACGATATTCATTAACGAATATCCACCATCAGCTGTATTCATTAACCAAGGATACTGGTTATCATGGTAGTCTCATGCACAAGTGAACATAAAGTTACAAATTATATTATAACTAATAAAACCATGCATACACTTTACATCTGAGTACCAAGTGAATGTTTACAATTAAAAATGGAAATGAACAATTAAATGTTATTTACAATCCAAAAAGACCAACTAAATGTGTATAAAACAAGCTACATCATCCTCTTCCTCTTTTTGAAACCCTCAAGTATGCCCATGACTTTTTCACAATGTATATTTTTGGGGTTATTGATAAACCACCATAATACCCCCTCTTCAGTTGTTGAAGATCAACCGAACTATAATTAAGCATTGTATAATCGTTGTCCCCTTCTGTGCCATCCCGCATTTGTATCCATAAAAGCACGTGGACACTACAAGAATCCCTACAAGGACAAATCGTGGTAAATGAAAATGAACGGTCACAATGAATCTGAATTAGTAAATAACACATGCAGGAATCAATTTACATTTTTTTGTGTCCCACAAAATACAGTCTCTGTTTGCAACTTGCATCGGCTTCTCATTTGCTGTAGGATGTGGCCCAAAGCAAGAAAGAACTCACATGAACCACAAACACGAGAAAGTAAAAGAGCATGTGTATGCTTGGATAAGATGCCACACATCACTTTTAAAGAAAGAAAGATATTTTTTTTGCGATTTTGTTGCATTTTATATGACATATTACTTTTGAAATAAAGTGGTTTCTGCAATTTCTTAGCACCTTACAAGACATAAATCCAACAACTAATCAACATCCATCCATTAAAGGCAAATCCAGAGAGTTGCAAGATGTATGGATGATAGTTTCTAGCTTAAAGATGTGCCCTGTGTCTGAACTGGTTTGTTTTAGCTTGGTTGCAGTTTCTCATTTATTACCAAAAATACATTCTAAGCAAGAGGTGCACTAGAAACAGGCAAGAACAACATATTCATATCGCCATTAATTTCTATTTTGAATTTGGACCGGTCAGAGTCAAGTAAGAAATCCAACCATGAACACTCCTCCAGTTTCTCATATATGCAGAGGAGAACAACTTCTTAATGTAAATATGAGGGCGATATGAAGCAATTTAGCTTTTGACACACATGCAGTAATCAATTTAATGCAGGAATCAATTAGTAAATAGAGATTAGGCATTACTCTAACCTTTTCTGCAGTAACACTGTATCAATGAACGGATCGGCATTTGGAAGCTGATTTAAAAGGAGCAGGAGGTAAAAACTATGATCAAGAAAACAAAAATGATAAATGCAACTTTCATCATTTCAAGCCACCTGTTCCAACTAGATTTGCAGGTTATCTTGAATCTAATTCTTGGTACAGGTTCAATGGATAATCAAAACATTTCAGAAAGTCATGACATGAAATCACTGGTTTTAAGTCAGAAAACACAATGCTTTCCGTCCTGATAACAACTTACTAACAATTTGACTTATTTAAATATATGATAATCAAATTCTTATGTTCAGAAGGAAGATTTTTTGGTAAAAGCACAAAATATGACTTCACGTAAAAATGGTGAATATCCAGCAGGATAAATATGAAATTAACCAACTTTTGCACCTTTCAATTTTCGAAACAACTTTTCCAGGCCAAGCATACTGATCAATTAAACTAAAAGATATAACAATAACAACCATTCTTAAAAGTGAGAATCTCAATTACCTATCCCCTGCACTCCAATTCTCATAATAACTCATAATCAGTTACCCCCTCCATTACATTGACAGAATACCCATACCCATGCCAGGAATTACAGGCTAAAATTGACAGATCATGCTCCAGCAACTTAAAAAAATGACTAGAACCCAAATTGCCATAATTTTGAATTAAGCTAGGAACTGTTTCTGCATCCCCTAGATATAAGTCACCAAATAAATCGATCAAGATCCCAACATAAAAGTAATAACCTACACCACAGGATGAGTTTAAATGATGGAAAGCTAATCACAAGAGCTGCAATAATGCACTCAGAAGAATTATAGAAAGTGAAGAAAAGGAGAAAGTGAAGGGAAGGGATACCTTGTTAGCTTCCAACTTCCGCCTCTGTAGGAAATGCTTAAGCAGAATGGACATTAGGATTCATAAAACACGCATATACGGCGACATATCGAACGGCTTCACAGCTAGCAAAACGACGGCTTCACGACGAGATGGGTTGATGGTTTCAATCATGACAGGCGGCTCCGCAATTTTGAAAACTAATGGCTCAGGCGAGCAAAGTGACGGCGACGGCTTCATTCGAGCATAGCGATGACGACGGCTTAGTGGAGCGACGGCGACGCCTGAGCAGAGGCAGCTCCACGATTTTCAAACGAGTAGCTTTTTGCCAACTGACTTCAACCCCTATTTTCAAACTAGCAGTGAGGCAATTTGGACTTTGACAAAGTGAAATTAATCATAAAGAGGTCCCATGCAATCAAATGATAATTGTTAGATTGTTTGGGACCTTTGATTTATTATTTTACTTGTTTGGGACCACTATGTAATATTCTCGAGGTCATATGGCGTGACACATGACGAGGGCCTGATGATAAGATTTGACAAGTGGCACTTTTTATCTATCAGAAAAAATAAATTTTTGATGAGATTATAATTTCGTCGGGAACCCAATTAATTCCGATAAATTTGGCGAAGGAACAAGTTCCGCTAGTAATTTCATTCCATGGCAAATATGTGGCAAAACTAAAATTCGTTTGCAAGTTCCTTTTTTTGTAGGAATTAAATACTATTTGTATTGTAATTTGAGATAATAGTATAAGGGTTGGAGGATGCAAAGATACTATTAGAATTAAGAGACCAAATTAAAACTTTGTATGAAGTTAAAAGTCTAAAGCTATTCTTGTTTTTTAACACTTAATCAAGGTCCAAAAAACAGGGTAAGTCAATGAACTAGTTGATATAATGGTTCAAAACTTAGTGGGTCAATAAAATTTTTTTGGACTGTGGTTCAATGTTAATTTTTTTGGCAATACAATTTTTAATCAATATTATAAGGATTATGTATGCCCAAAAAATTGACTTGAGTTAGTCCAATCCAAGGCCCAATTCGTAAGTCCTATCGAAGACATGAGTTGCCCATAGGTTCAACAGTCATGTGTCTAGAGGACACGTGGAGTCTATCCATGAGCTCAGATCAATTACCCAAATCCCCTAGATATTGGAAATAGTTGGATCCAACAATCCAACGACCACAACTTTTGGATCTTCTGGGTCATTAGACAAGCTATACGTACAATGTAACCAAGATCAAATACAAGCTATTTATTTTTATTCTACTTCCACTGTAAACATGATGCATTCCGCTATGATGACTCAAACCTCTCACTCTCTCTTATACTATCAATCTTTACCGTACTCTCAACATTCATTATCAATACAATTTCTTTCTATCTGTTGCACAAACAGATTAAAAGACAAAAATACCTATAAACTTACCTCAAATGTGCATCTGATACCATATATTTTGTTTGGGTATAAAAATGTCTATTAACTTTTAGAATGAGGACAAAGGCCGGTTATTTTTATGTTGAGTTGGACCCACACTTTTATTTTTTAAATTATTACATTGAAAAAAGATCTCTCTACCTCACCTTCACCCCTCCCCCCTAAAAAAAAAATTTCTCAACTCTCGCGCTCTCTCTCTCCAGATTTGATTTTTTTGCCTTCATATAGCTTTCACATCAATTCCCACATTTGTATGTGACTGACTTGTGGGTGGTCATGATGATGGAGTACCTGAAACCAGTGGAAGGCAAAAGAGTGCAGGACGTCGTTTATAATTATGATGATGATCGGAAGGAGGAAGAGGAGTAGGAGAGTCAGAGCAAAAGCTGCAGGAGAAGAAAATCAATGGGTAAAGAGAGCTGTTATAGTGGGTGCGGGTTCATCGGGCCTAGCTGCAGCGACGTACAGGTGCTGGTGGCTGGTGGCAGCGACCGGGGAGAGTGCGGAGGAGGTGATGACGGAGATAGAAGGGATGGGTGAGTGGGGGCATGCATACAAAAAATTGAGGGGGGCATTTTTTCTTCAATTCCTTCCCTTTCTTCTCCAATTGATCTAGATTTGATTGAACATTCGACGCTTAAACAAATAAACAAACCGGCTAATCCACCTAACTCGACGGTTTACTTGGGTTGGATTTTCTCTTGAACAAGTAATCAATTCACCGATTTCTGCTTTAAACAACTTGTCCAATCCATTTTTTGAACATTACTTTTAATTTAAAAACTCTTCCATCATCAAATATATTTTTCTATCTAATTGTTACATTTTACATATTTTCCTGAACTTTATTGGATTCCACCTCAATATTATTGTTTTCTTTGTATTTGTATAGTACTTTAATATTTAGAATCAAAACATATTAATTTAATTATGATTGACATGAATGAATATGTTGAATCAATATTTAACCCATATATGTGTTGAAAATATTACTTTTTACCATCACAAAAATCTTAACCATACTCATTCTGATTTTTAATATAAAATTTATTTTATAGTTCATTGTTTATTAAAATTTATTTTATGTCAAAACTTGAAGGAATTATTTAATTAATTAGTGTGACATCTTTCTTTCTTTTGTGTGACGCCATCCTAATACATATTTTATGAACCATGCAATGTGTAAACAGTGACGAAACCCATGACTCTAAGAAGTCACAAATTTCCTATATATGAACTTGACATGCATATATATTATTCTATACTTGGTCCACTAATTTATCTTGACTAAATCACTAAAATCCAACATTGGTTTATTAGTTTAATCAACACCATTTTCTAATAACTAATAATAAATGGAAAAAATAAACTCGAAAATTCACTTACTCCACCACGGTATATATATCATCCTTTATTACTCTTACAACGCAATATTATATATTATAATACACTAAACAAAGCAGTACAACTGAACCAAAACTATTCAAAGTAACACACAAATTTTATTCCACCAATGCAAAATGAACCCCAGAAATATGAATAAAACAGAAAATTAACCCTAGCCTCTCCCAGTAACGATGACTGTATCTATACATCTAGAAATGAAGGAACAAGTTCAGACAAATGGTTGCGACGAGGAGAGAGAAAGTGAGAGCCAGAGAGGTGGCTGAGGACGGTGGAGGAGATTGTTCGCCCGAGGGTGACGTAGGTGATGATCCAGGAGCTCCGGAAGGTGAAGGGGAAGAAGAGCCTGATGAGACATTAATGCTTAGCTTTTGACCACTGTTACAGTGACCTGAGAAAGCACAAGCAAAGTAGAAGTCGCCGGTTCCGTTCAAAGTCACTCTAGCCGGTCCAGTGTTGATCAAGTCAATCGGGTTAGTCACGTTGCAACCGTCAAAGTTGGCTTGAGTAAGTACGGCTACATCATGTCTTCCTGTGGCGAAGTTAAACACTGCAAACAAAAGCAAGAGAGAATGAGGAAGATAGTAAGAACCTATTAATCAATGGGTGTTTGAAAATTCGTTGGGAGAAAAGGGTTTACAGATTTTAAGAATTTACAGAATCCAAGAAGAATTTATAGATTTTGATATGGTTTTTATAAATTTCAAGATGATTTTGTCTTGACTTACGTGTACCGTTGGGAAGAAGTTCTTCCCAAACATGCACAACATGTGTGTTTTTAAAGATGTGAGTTTGATGGATCAATACTTGTAGACATGTTTATGAGTGTTTTAGCCCAACTCTACAATGTGAAATTTCTTTATATTCTCATCTCAAGTCAAATCTACATACACCCATTTAACATCCTAACATACTTTGAGCAAGATGTAGCTGGAAAAGAGACATAAAAGATGAGTTTCTTCTCATTTACCTAGAACATCGTTTTCCCTGAATGTTAAATCTGCTGCCCAATTGGAGTAGAAAGAGGCGCCACCGGAAGGATTATTCGTCCACCCGGTGGAGCCACCAACCGTGAAATCTTCAGCTTTCATGCCATTTAGGCAAATTGCGGCAAAAGCAGCCACCACAAGAACCTTCACGTTCGATAACTTAGCCATCTCTGTGATCTCAAGTCGCCACACTGGCCGATGGCTATATTGATATTTATGGTGTTTTAACTTGGAAGAGCTTCTTCTTATTGTGCTGAAATATATAAGCACACAGCAACCTTTAATTTGTTGTACAAGGATGTTGTAGGTGATGTCAATAGATTGAATTGGTCGTAAATTTCATGTTTTATTACATAAAGCTAATAATCCTTACCGACTGCGAATATATACCATACAAAAATAAATAAATAGTTTTAGTAAAGCATTGATGATTTCATCGTTCGCATGAGTATATATAAAATATAGGAACCAATCAAATTCTTTACGTGGACATTGGGACATTGACTAACTGTAATTCAGGTTCTACATCTAGAACTTTTCGATTCAGAAGATAAATTCATTAGCAAATAAAGTAGGCCTTTTGACCTAAATGGGGCAAAAAAGGAAATAAAATTCTAATAATGTCATACTGTGAAAATTATTTACCAACGTATATTAAAAATATAAGAAGTCATTTTGATAAAAGGCCGACTCCTTTCACTTTTCTACATAAGTTAGTGTGACTTCACATTTTAAGAAGAGACAGTTGGGATATAATTAATTAGTTCATTAGTGGATTAAGGCATAAATCCATTTTAATTGTGGTATAAAAAATAAGAAATGGAAAATTAATTAATGTGTAAGTCTCTATAATTTTATCTAATTTGTAATCAGGTCCCTATATTTTTTTTTTGAATCAATCGCTTGAAAATACAGGACCCTAATTAAAAATAAAGTGAAACTATAATTAGATTTAAAAAACTATGGCACCTTGTGAAACCTGATTAAAAATAACTTGATAAAAAGGAAAAAAACTATAGAAACCTGATTAAAAATAAAATGAAGCTATAGACATTTGCACATCATTTTTGTCCATTAAGAAAGGTATGGGTATTCTCATATTCCCACTTTGTTTAAAAAGAGGGGAGCATATAGGAACCAAATACAAGGCAACCAATTGACTTTTTTAGAAAATTAAAAAAGTAAATAAATTAGTTAAAATTATTTATTTATTTATGCATATGATTAAAACATATATAAATTTAGAGGTCAAATAAATTAGTTTAAAAAATGTTAAATATAAGTATTTTAAAGTAAGTTATTTGACTTCATAATCTTACTAAAACAATTAATTGGATCTTATATTTAGGATATGGTTTAGCATATATTATTTTAATCACCCTATATAGTTTATGCTTAAAAAATTAGTTAATAAATAATTTAATATAATTAAAAATATAAAATATGATGACAAAAAAGTTTAAATATATATATCAAATTTATTTTTAGTAACTTAAATGGTTTTCAAACAATATTAGTTCAAAATGATTATTTTGACCTAAAGTGTATTACTATATTATCAATTAGCAGTTGCAGAAAAAGTAAAGGTGCATTCAACTCCTTAAAAAAATTTTGGAGGTGCATCTAGCACTCCGAAAAAATTAGAGTACAACTTTGCCCGTGAAATAGTTAAAATGGAGCTATTACACCCTTCATCTAACAGTCCCTTTAACATTGTTATCTCCCATGACAGTTGGGATTTTTTTAAGGGAAATTTATAAATTCTTATAGAAGGAGGTTATTTATGAAAATGTTCTAAGAGGTTGTCACACTATTACATAATATAATTTTTACCACTGAAATTCGCGTACTTTTTAAAAAAGGAAGTAAAAAATGAAGGCGGTGACATTTTTGAAATTTTACGAACGGAGACAGACATTTAGGCGCCCTACATAGAGACAGAGCGGCGAAAGGCGCCTTTTGGCGTCCTATGTCAGCGTAGCTCAAACCTATGGCGCCCTACATTCCAATATAGGGCGCCGTAGGTCTCACATATGGCGTCTCTCCAAAAATAGGGCGTCGTATACCTTAACTTTCTATTGCCCTCACATTTACACCCTCGAGAAAGGACTTCTATTTGGTTAAAAATAGAGCGTAAAAAAATATCTTTTGTAGTAGTGTCAATGACAAGTTGATGAGTACCATTGACAAGTGGAGCAGCAGCTATTGACAACTCTTGGGACATTTTCATAAATAACTTACTTTTATGGGACCTTACAATATAAATCTACCTTTTTTTTTAAAGATAGGCACTATTCATCTTCTTCTTCCAGGGAATCAACCTCTTCATATTTAACATCTTATGCTTCACCAAATTTAGATCACATAAGATTTATTTTTTTTCCTCTCATTTTATGTCTTATAGTTACATATATTACATCTCTATGTGGCCAACTTGTTTTGTTTTCATCTATTAATTCACGCAATTTCTGTTATGGTGAGGATATGGAAGTGATGGGTAGCCACATAAGGCAAAAGGCTATTGTGAGAATGAGGCACAATGAGGCACCATGTTGATTGGGAGGAACAAGACGATGAACAATGCCTATCATTAAGAAAAATAATTTCCAATTGTTGTAAGAGATAACGGTGTTTTAGAGACTGTTATGTGAAGGGTGGAATTGTTCCATTTGTATTATTTTAGGGGTAAAATTGCACCTCTAAATTTTTCGGACACAGCTTGGTGCATCTTTACCCATGAATAAATGAAATTTAAAATCTAAAATGTAGCTGGGGTCTAAGTCAGGTACCTCTTAATTTCAAGAGAAGGTTATATGTTTTAAAACGGGATGTTTCCACAATTAAGGTAAAGTAGGGAGGATGTTGATGTATTTTACTCTTGATAATATACGTTAACATTATAAGGAAAGTAAGTTTTTTCCTAAACACAGGTATTCTCCTATTAAAGATAATCATGTTCAAATCTCTGTCGAGCACTAAATCAAATATTAACAAATTCCACTAGACCTATTTATGTTGGTAAATGTTACATTTGACTAAACAATTATATGCATGATGTGCTTATGTTTTTTGTTTTGTTACATTTGTTTTTAAAATGTTCAGTCTCCAATGAAGGAGCAATTTTCCCCCAAAAAAATATGTTTATGAGGAAGCCCAAAACTAACATGAACATAGCTAGTTAGGCCCCACTCCACCAAATCATTTTAAACTTCAGTAGGGGTCATCAGTGTATTCTGAAATGGGCTTCGGCCCTTATCCATTTGTGAACCAAAACAACACCACCTACCCGATTCACCACCCTCCTTAATTCAATGATTAGTGTGTATGTGTGTCTCTCTCTCTCTATATATATATGAGAGAGAGAATCCCATTAAAATACTTTTGAAATCTATAGACGAAAATTCAAGGTATTAAATATGCATAATTAATGGTGTTGGAGTTTGAAAAATAGGTTTCACTAATTGTAATAAGAGAGTGAGCAATTAGTGATTAAAGACTTGTTTTTTACTTGAAAAAGTTTTTGTAAGTACTTTTTGAATCATAAACTAGCACATTTTTCATTGAGAGCATATTAAGAGGAGATTAATCGAATATTATGAAATACGAGAAGGATGAATAATTCTATTTTATATTAATTTTATCCTTGGAGTTCATGAATCACTAGTTTATATTTATTTTATGTTTAAAAGTAGTTTAAATCTAGTATTGATATTTGTCTCACTCAGATTCCGTGAAAGTGTGATAATTAATTCTTGACTGAATTCTGGAATCAATTTCTCATGAAAACAATACTCTACTTATCATTTTATTACTTGGAGCGAACCTTCCACCATGGACCATTCCTTCAATTTCCAGCAACCAAACACTACAGACATAAGTCACGCCAGAAATTTCAACTTGTTCCTCCTATAACCATTCGTATCATTGCAAGCAGAGTATTTATAAGAGGTAGAAACTGAACAGGAAACTTACAGATATTTCTACCGCCATCATTCTTTGCTCTCTGTCTTCATCTTACTCTCTCTCTCTCTCTCTCTCTCATCTTCCGCCCAGTTATCACACTCCACAACCTTCTCCCCCTCTCGTTGTCTATATACGACAAAGACAACGATGACGCCGGAAAGAGTCATCGAACATCATAGTTACAATTCTTTCCCTTGGATTCCACACCGATCCAACTCTCGTGTCTAGCAATATGTTGGATAAGCGTCTGGGTTTGATTTTGAGGGTGCGCACTCCACGACGCCATTACTGGGCTCCAATCGGAAAGGAAATGGCTACTCCTCTCAAAAGTCCAAAGGGGAACATGGAGGGAAAATCGAACGAGGTGGTGATGGAGGCTGAGGAAAAGAAGAAGATGCATAAGTTGTTGGAGGTTGTTATAGAAGAGAGAAAGCTTTTACTAATATTTCAATATTCTAAACTGAGACAGCCACCTGATTTGTTATTATCCATATTTTTTTATCAAAGATACTTCAATTAACAAATAAAAGGGAGTGCAACAGTTAGTAATGCAGTGCCATGAAAATGAAAATACAGACGACAACAACATAGCAATTAGGTAACCTCCGATCTAGAGCCAGGCACAGAAGTATCATGCGAATGAAAAGGAGCTCCTTTGGCATCGAAGTCATAATAGACATCAAAGAGAGTGATGGTTGTCGGACTCACCCCAATGGGCACACCCCCTTGCTAGCCTCTACTGCAAGACAATCAGCTGCAGCATTACAGTTTCTAGGAGTAAATTGTAGAGAGAACCCAACTTTAGATGTAAGGAGACAAATCACATCATGCACTATGCTTCTGCTTTGCCAATCATAAAGAGACAGATGTTGCCTTTCTACAGCCATAAACAAGAGTTTAGAATCGGTTTCAAAGAGAACCTTATCATGTCCCATGTCAAGTGCCTATAGTAAAGCTCTTTTGGGAGCAGGAGCCTCAGTCATGAATGCCGATAGGGATTTTAGCTTATTGATAAAGTCCCAAATGAAATTTCCAAATTCGTCCCTGCAGATGATCCCTATATCTGATTGGTTGGTGTATTTATGGAATGCACCATCACTGTTGATTTTGAGATATCCGCATGGAAGTGGAACCCAAGTGGCTGTCCGCTTAGAAGTGGAACCCAAGTGGTTGGTGCATTTATGGAATGCACCATCAGTATTTGCGGACAGCGTCGTTTCATCCCCGCATATGCGCCAATATTCATTTATGTGGATCGTTTAGAAGTCCGGTGAAGAATGACTTTTACAAAGTTTGAGGTAAAATCTAGGTTTTGGAGAATAGATTTTGGGAAAATAGCATTTACGGATTTTGAGGTAAAACTTAGGCCTTAAAATGTGATTCTATTTGGAAAGTTATTGACTTTTACGGAGTTTGAAGCAAAAAGTAAGTAGAAAAGATGAAAAAGAAAGAAAGAAAAAATATTAAAAAGAAATTTATTATGAAAGAGAATGCGATTTGATAAGAAAATAGCTTTTTTCAAAATAAACCTAGATTTTCTGACAAAATCTATATTTTAAAAAATGTAAGTATTTAAATAAAATCTAAATTTGACATAAAACCTAGATTTTAAGGAAAGGAGCCAAACGAACCTTTAGTAGCTCATTCAATGACTAATGACGGGTTGGGCTCAACTTTACTGAAAATTTTGTCATTACGCTGCTTCCAAATATTCCATAGTATCCAACTGACTAAGGAGAGCTTGGTGTCTTCAAGTCCAGTTTTGGAATCGGTTACTGTCAACCACCATGTAAGGTTGCTACCAAACCATACACATCGGGTCCATGGGCAAAGGAAAAATAAATGTTCAATTGTTTCATTCTCACAGTTGCAAATAGGACATTTTGGAGTTGGGCATTTCTTACATTTGAATAAAGCATCATTTACAGCCACCGCCTCACTAACACCACGCCACATAAAGTGTTGTACCCATGGGTTAGTAGCAAGCTTCCAAATGGCATTCCAATCAGTAGAAGTGATCACGCATGATGGGCCTGCTGCAGGTACAGAAGTTTTTTTTTTTTTTGGTTTCCCGCCTGGTCTCCGGAGCTTCGCCCCGACTAATCCGGACCCGACCCGCATTGCGCACCTGAAAATGGTGGGTGAGTTTCCTAACAGTGTCTACTGCATACACAAGGACTCGAACTCGAGACATTGCTTAAGCTGAAACAAGGTACTTACCACTTGATCCAACTTACCGTTGGTGCAGGTACAGAAGTTGAGACAACATGTTTTCCCCGCTTGTAACCCAACTTAACTGTATATTCCCCATTAGGTGCTGCTCTCCAAATTAGTTTTATCTTCAAGGCCATTTGTAGGAATGGGAAGCTGCAAAATCGCATTCAGAATATGACCTGGGACTAAATCACGAATTGGCGTCAAGTTCTAGACATTGTCCTGAATTAAGTCACTTACTCTACCATATTTCACAATGTATTCATTGGAATTTTCAGGTTTCTCAGGAAATACTATGTTAGGCAGCCAGTTGATGCCCCAAATTCTAGCAGATGAACCTGTACCAATAGCCCAAAAAAGATCCTTCTTTAAGAAATCTCTCCCATCAATGATACTGGACCAACACCATGATGCCTTGTGCCCGTTTTTAGCATCCATAAATTCGTCGCCATGGAAATACACACTTTTGAGAACTTGTACCCATAGGTCTGAGGGGTTATTGAGGAGTCTCCATGCTGTGTTCACTAGGAGGGCATCATTCATAGTAACAAAGTCTCAAAAACCCATGCCACCTTCAGATTGCTTTTGGTCAACACAGCCCATTCTTTTCAACGTGTTCGGCCTCCTGTAGAAGTACCATCCCACCAGAAATTAGATATGACGGTATTTAGTTCTTTGCATGTTTTAGTTGGAAACTTGAAGCAATTCATAGGATATATGGGAATGGAATTGATGACATACTTGATTTGTCCATATTCAATACCATGATTTGTCTTGTATATATTTCAATGGTATTTTAATGGGATTCTCCCTATATATAATTACTTCTTAATTTTATATCGTTATTATTCATAATCCACCATTCATATTATCTTCACTATTTCTTATTATAAAATTATTTTGAATTATAATTTATAATTATTAAAAATAAAATAAGTTCCGTGTTTTACCATTAAGCCTTTTGATACACACACATAATTATGATAATAAGGACAAATTCACGAGGATAAAAAAATTCCGCATGTTACGAAATTAAGGAAAAATAAGAAAATAAAATACAGGTGTTCTTATTAATACATCAAGTGTCGAAGTAAATCAACAATGCTTTCTATTTATTGGCATAGCTTTACAATATGAGGGTAAATCAATTTTATAATTATGTTAGATAATAGAGAGATATAGGAGATCATGGGGGCTAATGATGAGGTATGGACACCGATATAATATTCATAATGTGACACTCCTTAATCTTTACCTTTAGCTTCATTAAATATCTATTTGGAAGCACCTTTAGTCCTTTAGTGACTTAGAGTAACCAAAGAGTGAAAAATAAAATTTTCAAGTTTAAGGTTACTATTCACGTCACTATTCACAGATTCTTGGACCAACTTTGAAAATTCATAACTAATTATAGAAAAATCGAAATTGAATGCTTCCAGTTTCTATTTGAAGCTTGTAAGTTCCTTTATAAGGGAAAAATAC
>JANTPZ010092256.1:0-25581 GCA_025593235.1 Vachellia pachyceras
ATAAGCTTGATGGTAATTATGAGATTCTCCTCACCTTGCTATCTACGATTATTTATGTCCTCAGTTAGTTGGCAGTTTGATATGTGTATCTTGTACATAGAGCTGTTTTTAATTACCTAGGGTTGGTTTAGTTGCTTGAATGTTATGACAATTAATGTAGTGACAAAATCAAAGAGGAAACAAATATACGGTGTGCATGTATTGTGATCAACAACCTTATACACTGGCATTTGAAGTTGCAGGATGCTGGGCATAGAGGTTGACCCTCTTGGTGACTTGAATATTGAATCTGAAAGGAAACAGGCTTTTATACAGGCTACAGGCCAGGCCAGGCCAAAAACAGGCCCAGGCTCAGGCCGAAAAATTGGCCTGTACGCAGGCCGCAGGCCAGGCCAGGCCAGATTCCACCCAAACAGGCCAGGCCTGTTTGGGGTGGAGCCTGGCCTGGCCTGTTTCCACCCCTAGTGGGGGACGATATGGGGGGAAAAGCACAGCAAAATTTTTTAGTTATTATATCTTATTTTTTCTTGAAATATTAATTCCATTAAAGACTTTTGGGCTGAACTATTTTTTTTTTTCAATCATGGGTAAGATGGAAAAACATCTATCAACTCTTATCAAAAACTTGTTCAACCCCATATATTATAAGCATTGAAAATAAGAGAAAAATAATATTACCGTTAAATATAACGTTACACTATTAAATATGCATATAGAAATATAGGATGAGCCCCATCATAAAAGATAAAGGTGGTAAGCCAAATTTAATTGTTTTTGCATTTTTGCACTAATTTTGATTATTCATGGGTTTTTTACACCTCATAAAAGCATAGGGTACCAGATGCACTTTTAGTAAAAGTTATGGGTAATTTTGCACCTTAACCCTTTTTCTAATATAAGAAAATAAGTTGGACAAATTCCATTTAAATCCATTTAAAATGCTTAAATTTAAAATCATCTTGGAAACTTGTGTATCAAACACAAACATCCCTTGACATCCAATGTATTGAGATGAAGATGACAGCGTGCAACCAGTGCAGTTTATGCTGTATAACATTATGCATCTTTCTGTTAAGAATTATTGGATATTTTTGCATGTGTCTTTTAGGATTGAGCATTTACCACTAGTTAATTTATCTTATCTATTAGGATCAAGCGTTTACCACTAGATCAAAAGTTAAAACTGTTAGTCATAATGCAACTCTATTTCCTTAACCCTCCGTAGAGCAGACGTTCAAATGTTATTGTTCACTAATTGGACCTCAGCCATGGGATAATTGTTGCCACACCTTACCCAACAATCTCTCCCTCAACAATTGTCTTGTTTGGAATTGAACCCATGATCTTGTCTCTGATACCATTATCTTGTTTATATTTATTGCTTACCTTACCAGTGGTTTAACTTGGATTTATATTTGGACATACATGTTTCTTATAGTTTTCTTGTAATCTCTTGAGCAAGTGACATGGAGTGCCAGATGTTCGATCGTATCTTCTGTTCTTGGCTGACCATGTGGCTCACATGTTTGATCATATTTGTGGCTGCCCAGAAATTCTTTGAACTCTTTAGCTGAAGGCTTATTTCATTCTTACTTGACAGAGGTTTTCAATTTTGATATAAATTGACAAGAAGAAATCTGAGAGAGCTGAATGGCAGTAAGTGGAAATCTTTCTAATGATTTTAATTGCCCCAGCTCTAAGGTGCCTTTGGAGAACCACATTTCCTGGTAGTCCATATTACCCTCTAGAGAATTTTTGAATTAAGAGCTTTGAGTGTATCAAACATGAAGTTGATCAGATTGTGTCCAGCATATTCTGTTCCCAAGTAAAGAAGGAATGAAATGGCATGTAATATCATTGATTTCTCCCCTGGGGTTTAATCCTATAGTCTTTCTTTCACCCTGTTTTCTCACCAACTGCAGATAAAACTCCTCCAAAAAAAAGAAAGACTGCAAACTGGTATTCAACATGCTTGGCTGGTTTCTTAATACAACAACAACAAAGTTTTATCCCATTAGATGATGTTAGCTACATCGATCAGATAGCGTTATTATAATCTGTCGTAGACCAAATCTCTTTATAGATTATTAACCAAAAGATCTCTTTATAACCCATTGAATATCCGCTTCAGTCTTCTTCTGTCCCTTTTCAAATGACTCTATATTACTTGATCAAACATCCTGAACAGTACGTGCAATGGCTGATTTCTTTATAAATGGTAAAAACTGAAGAGATAGTGATGCAAAACACACGCACAGATCTAACGGAGACTGAAGGAATTTTTAGGGAAGATTTAGAAAATAGAGAAAGACTAGAGGGAGAGATGTGGAAACAGAAGTGAAAAGGGAGAGACAGAGAAGGGAGAGGGAACAGAACTGAAATATTGAAGGGGCAGAGACAGAACAAAGGGAAAGAAAAAGGAAAAATAAATTCAGCTTTCCTTCCTAAGAAAGAAACTTGCAAAAATATGATTTAAAAACAGAAACAAACAATTTTCACTTCCTTCTATGGTAAAAAAAAAGTCTTCATAATATATTTCCTCTCAGCTAGAAATATCAACTAAAAATGCATTGCTTGGAGAATACAAAAAATAATCATCAATGTATTTGTGTGACCTTCTACTTCTTTTTACAGTCATCAATATTAACTTTTGGCTCAATATTATCATGATGTTTACATTATTTATGTAGGACTTTTGCTAAACATGGAAGTCTCCTGCTTCATGGTTCTCCTTTACGTGCTGTGCTTCAACAGTTATTCTGCCTTGTTTTAGTGATCATTGACCATCATCCCTGTTTTAGTGATGCCGGAAATCCATCGCTAGCTGCTAAATGGAAAGGCAGATGCGAGGTTATGAATGCGTCGTCGTCGGCATGCAACAAGAAGATCATTAAACAGTGTGGCTAAGGCCAGGGGACAGAAAGTGGAGTCGCCGTTTGATGATGACGGCCATGGAACTCATACGGCAAGTACAGCTGCAGGGGCGTTCGTAGACAAGCTCAAGTGCTAGGAAATGCCAAAGGCACAGCATCAGGAATCGCCCCTTATGCTCACTTGGCCATTTACAAAGTACGTGTCTTCGATGATTGTCTTGAAAGTGATATACTAGCTGGGTTGGAAGCCGCCGTCAAGGACGGTATCGATAAAATATCAATGTCTATCGGTTCCGATGAGGCTGCACCGTTCTTTAACGACGCCATTTCGATTGGCTCTTTCGCAGCAACTCAGAAGGGAATACTTTAAAGCAATTCAGTCGGAAACTTTGGCCCTTCCAGTGGCTCTGTACTTAACGGAGCCCTGTGGGTTCTCACGGTTGGAGCAAGCACTATCGACAGAACCATTGCAGCCACCGCGAAGCTTGGAAACGGGAAAGAATTCACTGGTCTATTTCCCCCTTCTCTAAATTCACTGATGCTTTTCTTCAACAGCCTATCCTCTCCAGTTTGCTTTAACGCATCTTTCTTTCATTTTTGTTTAGAAAGGAATATTTTTTTCCATTCCTTTGCAGAGGCTTTTTTTAATTCATTTTTTTCATTCCTTTCATTTTTCCATTTTTGTTTCGAAAGGAATAATTGTTTTGAAAGGAATTTTTTTTTCATTTTTTAATCAAGGTAGTCTATAGTCTATTTCAATTTCTTTTTGAAAAGGAATATTTTTTTCTATTCCTTTCATTTTCCTATTTCACCCATTTCTTTCATTTTTTTTCTTCTCCAAAGATTAGGTGTGTATATATATATTTATTTTTTATCATTGCCTTTATTTTAAAATTATCACAAATAGTTAAAATAATATATATATATATATACACGAATGTATGACATTTAATTATATTCATGTCCTTTTTAGTAATTTGTCATCAAAAATCACTTCTCCAACGTTTATCCAAACGGTTTCTCCTTTTAAAGAAAAGTTACTTTTCCACCGCTAATCCAAACATAAATCACGTTACATTTTTAACTTCTACTCAGAATTCCTTTTCCAGAATAACTTCTACCAAAAAGTCACTTCTTCCACCGTTAATCCAAACGGACCTTATATAAAAGAGGGGCGTCTACGTAGCTTTTTCCTCAACAGTCACTTCTACTTGCCACTTAACCGCTACTATGAAAAGATAAATTAATAATTTAAAAATTATGGAAATTTGATCATGGTCTCTGGATTCTGGTATTCTTGTTTTTTTTCTTTTCCAATTTTTTTTAGTTTTTTGGGGCAAACACAAATTAAAACTCAATACAATTTTGTTCTTATTTTGCAAAAAAAAACTTTTAACTTTTTGTTTCCCAAATTTAGAAATAAGCAATCCTACCATTATATATACCCATAATTAGGTTGAAGCACCACAACAAATCTAATAACTTCAATTCAAAGGCCGTCTAGTCTAATGGTAGTTAAAGATCGATCAATGGGAAGATGATCAAAAGCTAAAGAAATATACATTTGAACATATTACATTCACATGTATATGAAAGGACAGCCAAGTCCCTGAAAACCTTATCGTAATTAGTGAAATTGGAAACATTTCAAAGGGATTGTTTCCTTAATTAAAATTTTCCCTGCAACTTACCAAAACACAATGCCAAAACAGGTATAAATGGCACTGAATAAAGGTTTAGTGTCAATGATGCTTATTCTAAAGAGTCATCCAGTTCACCAGCCTATTAAGCTCCCACGCCTAATCCTAAAATAGTACACTAACGCTTTAACAGCAGCCTAGCCTGAATTCTGTTAACCAATATATAGACACACACATATATCCATATTAGTCTACATTTAGCTGTGAGAACCCAAAAAAGGAAGAGACCAAAAATCCTAAACTAGGAAAGAAACTGAAGTAATTTTTGTGAAACAAAAAATAAACAATGGCCTATGTCTGAGGCTAAATATAAAGTCATGACGATCCAGTGAGAATAAATGCTTGAAGAAGGCTCTGTGCTGCCTGGGTTTGATCGGGTGTACCAGACATGACAAGTGTTCTGTCTTTTGTTCTAGGATGAGGGTCAAAGACGCTAACTGTGGCACCTGAGATCTGATACAGAGAAATAAAGAATTTAACGAAAAGCAGAACATTTTCAAGCTTATGCAACAATAGGTCACCTAATGCTTCATGCAATATCCATAGTAATGGTATTGGAGATTTCACACTTGTTTCCTTAGCAAATATATTATTCATCACTTGAGTGATTAGAGATTCCAATTGGTAGGTTACTAGGGAGAAGCACAAGGCATATTTCAAGTAATTTCAACAGTACTGTTTGGTTTTTCTCTTGTAACAGATTTCACAATTAAAAAGCAATTATTAATGGAAATTAGTATTGGATCGTGATGATTAATAAGAACTGCTATCGGACAACCTAACACGCATATAATATAAATGTACCGGTGGTTCTACTAGGAGTTTGTATAATTACTGCAACAAAGTTAAACTTCAAAATAAAAACTTGTCCATGACAAGTTATTTAATGTTTCAAAGTGCTTCTAGTTTTGTTACAGTACCTGTCTTAGACGCGCCAGATTGTTTCCACCTTCCCCATGTACAGAGTCAAAAACATCATCAGGAACCACAATTTGCACACTTGTACCGGTCACAATGGCAGCTTTGCTTCCGCTGCAGACAAGAAGATGATGACGATAAGACAAAATCATCTGGGGCACCCTATTTTTTATGTCAAATGGTTTGTTTTCACCACTCCATTAGAAACTGCATTGTCGAATGCTACAAAAGCCTAAAACTTCACTTCAAATACAAGGTTTCATATTGGACAAATTATCAAAAAAGGTCAATGAGAAGACAAAAATCAGATGGTGGTTCAGTGTAATTGTGTCAATCTTGCGTTTTATAACACCACATTTCACTAGAGATGATTGAATGCGAAAATAACCACCCAATTGGTGTCACATGAGATAATAAATCTTGGAACGGTAATTTTCTTTAGAAAATGATGTATAGAGCTTCAAATGGATACTTGAATCACTGCATTTAGAATGTTATGGAATAAATTATGATTTTTTGAAACTTGTTACATATTTAGAAATATTATTGGTGCTAATTAAATATTGTATATATTATTGTTAGGAATGAAGAAGGAGATGAGTTGGAAGTTCAAGGATAAAAAAAAGTTATACATTGAGAGCATAAAGGTGAGTGAATGACGTCCCATTATAATTTTTATAAAGTGTGTTTTACTATATTTCACATTTTTAATTCAATTATTGCAATTTAAGCATGTTTTCATTGATGAAAATTTATCAGAATTATTTAATCATCTTATTGATTATTGTAAAGGTTAAAGTGTTATAGTACTTGTTCAAAATGTTTTATCACTGTGATTTCATGCATGGAGATAGTGAAAAGAAATTAAATTTAAATGATATACACTCCATGCATGCTTGAAATTGATTTTGAGATATTTCTTGCAAATGTTTATGATGGGATCCTCGTTATAAAGTATTCCAAAATAGCTTTATCATTAAGAATGATTCGGAAATTGATCACATGCATGCTTAAGAATGTTTTTAAGATGACTGAATACAAAACACTGGTTACGAACAGCAGCACTGTTAGTCATTAGTGCATCATGGTTAATTACACCTGTTATTGGTGGGTATCAACTCATGAATGTTATTCGCGGCCTTTAAGCTACACCTGTTGGTTACTTACCCTCGTGAACTGTGTGTTCACACTTGTTTCGTGGCCTTATGTCACGCCTGGTTATTTACCCTCGTAGACTGTGTGTTCACGCCTAATATTCCGTTCTATTGAAATCCTAATTGGGATTTGAATATTATTTTTAAATCAATTTTGGCAAACGAATGATTTTAATGTGTAATTGAGATTCTCTGAGAAATGATTTATTATGTAGTTTAAAATGTGACTTGTTTATACTCTGCAGAAACTGAGATTTGTTGTTACGACATTTGTCGTAATTGAATCATTTAGATTATTTTCTTAAATTTAGATGATTATATTTATGGGACGTTATTCATCGAAAATTTTCTTTTGGCTTCAGATAGCCCCATTGACCCTATACCCCTGGTTGAGTAGTGAAGAGCCTCATAGTTGCAATTCGGGTTTTGTGAGCTGCGGTTTAATATATATAAACCTTTGTTTATGTAATTTTGAAGGTTAGATGCTCTACATAAGCTATAGGTAGCATCTCTGTATGTTTTGAAAAATATATAAATACTCTGGTGGAATATTACTACAAATGCTTCTTAAATTTTCAGGTTATCGTAGAAATCTCGGAAAGTCTATCCAATAGAGGAGACTTTGCCGAAATTTCTATAAGAATCGTAATGTCGATAACACGTGATATATTTCATGCCAAAATCTAGGGAAATGAAAATGTACATTGTGTTACTTAGCATTTTAACAAATAACATATGTCTACGATCAAAATCTTATGGAGTGTGAAATCTCTCATAGTCCGTACCATCACATCAAATTTCCAGGGTGTAACATGGATTATGTGGAGCTCCCACCAAACGGTAACCTTGCATGAAAGACAAAAATGTTCCAAGTATTTTTCCTATAAGTTTGTTAACCATACAAATAGTGTATGAAGGAGGTTACCCTACATACAGGAGAGTTAATGATGGTAGGACTGTTATGAGGAAGGGTATACCACCAGATTTTAGATATGTTGTACCTTAGAACGCGACATTATTGAGGTTATTTCATGTTCCCATTAATATCGAGAAAACAAATCAATCCAATGTCATAAATTATCTATTCAAGTTATTCCAACTCACTAGGAACATGCAATCATCTTAAGGTTCAATGCTAGACAATTTGAAGTTAAAACCATCCTAAGACTGGCTTTTAGACATTGGCGATAGTTGGACTAGACTACCTTATGATGGGAAAGCAAAGATATAAATCCTAGAGGATTTCATGATATGCATTTTGAGAATCCTTTACAATTGATAATCCAATAATCCGCATGTCCTAATCTTCTACAACATTTATCTGATTCTAAATATCTAACTATTGGAATATAATAGTTCACCATTGGTGAATTAGGGCCCAAACCCACTTGGATTGGGGTATAAATGAAAATAGATGAATAATCTTGGACAATTGAGGTAATTCTCCCTCTAAATATTTGAATTTCAAACTAATGTGTAACCATCATACGTGATATATGGGACATGGGGTAGACAGTTTTACTGAGTGTGCAGAAGAACTCCCCAAAGAAATTCTCCTAGCCATGGCTTTCTCTTTGAGTATTCTCTCTTCTTCTCTCCTTCGGTGTCTTTCCTATGTAACGTAATATGAGTCCGCATCGATGCTCCGATTCTCATATGGATACTTAGTGAGTCAAACGCTTAAGGTATGTCCAAAATCCCACACTAACAAATAAAACTATTATATCACCAACAGTTGAAGTGGTTGAGGAGATTAATGATTTTATGCATGGCTTATTGCCTGGTGAGGCTGTTAAATATTTTAGCTTTGATTATATGAGTAAATATGATTAGGGCTCCCTCATTTGAAGGGTTATATACTATAAAATTCTTGAATACCATAAAATCTTCTAGCTTACCTCCCACTACAAAAAAAGGTCAATTTGCAGCGATTCTTTTGTAGTAGTTTTAGAAAACACTACAATATATTGTTTTTGTAGACCGCTAATAATTTAGAGCCACATTGGCGCCAAATAGCGAGACGTGAGCGCCAAAATAGTAGCGTTAATTTGTAGCGGTTTTATATAACCAAACGCTACAAAATTAAAATGTGAAAATGGATTTTTTTAAAAAATATGATTTAAAATTAGTAGCGGTTCTAAAACCGCTAACAAATTCAATAAAAACCGCTACAAATACCGTTACATAAAACGTTACAAATTTGAATTTTAAATTTCAAAAAATCTGATTTAAAATTAGTAGTGGTTCTAAAACCGCTACAAATACCGTTATATAAAACGTTACAAATTTAAATTTCAAATTTTAGAAAATATGATTTAAAATTAGTAGCGGTTCTAAAACTGCTACAAATTCAATAAAAACTGCTACAAATACCGTTACATAAAACGCTACAAATTTGAATTTTAAATTTTAGAAAATTTGATTTAAAATTAGTAACGGTTCTAAAACCATTACAAATTCAATAAAAATCACAGCAAAACTGCTACAAATACCGTTACATAAAACGCTATAAATTTGAATTTCAAATTTTAGAACAAATACCATTACATAAACCGCTGCAAATGTAAAACCGCTACAAATACCGTTACATAAAACGCTTCTAAATCGTATAGACGCTTATAAATACATTCCATCTCCCATTTCGTTTTTTGCTTCACTCATCATCTTTCTTATCATACTGATGTTATTTTATTTTGATTTTAGGTTTATTGAGTATTTAATACCTATCATTCCTTACCTATCACTTCGTTATCAACATTTTTCTTCTATTTCAAAATATAACATTAATAATTCAAAAATTAACATATATTTAATATTTAAAAAATTATTAACCAATACATTCATTTCTCAATTAAATTTAATTGAATAAAATTATGAAATTTTAAACATGAAATTATTTTAAAACATTATATCTACAAAAAAATACTTTTGGCGGGATATTTATTTTCAGAAATTTTAAATAGCATTTGTAGCGGCTCACTAACTGCTACTAAAATAGGCGCCAAATTTTTAAATTTCATAAAATTTAGTAGCGGTTACAAAACCGCTACAAATTTAATTAATTTTTTAATATGAAATTTAAATTTTCCCTCCAAAAATTAGTAGTGGTTTTACTCTGTGCGTAGCGATTACAAAACTACAAAATCATTTGTCACGCTGAATTTTGTAGTGGTTTAGAAAACCGCTACGTATACTGTTAGTACCTACAAATATAGTATATTAACCGCTGCTAAAATATGTTTTTTTTTTGGTAGTGTCCTCGTAAACTTTCACTAAAGGTGGGAGTTCCCATAATGATTGTAAGGAATATAAATCAAGCTGTAGAGCTATGCAATGGCACAAGATTAAAGGTCATAGTCACTGCTAAACACTTTATTAAAGCAATTACACTCAACGGTACAAGTCAATGTTATGAAGTCTTAATTCATCAAATGGACATGAATCCATCAGAAACTAAACTACCCTTCATAATGATAAGAAGTCGATTTTCAATTGCATTATTATCATTTGCTATGATAGTCAACAAAAGTCAAGGGCAATCCACAAGTAATGTTGGTTTGTACCTACCTAAGCCTATATTCACTCATGATCAATTATATGTTGCTTTATTAAAGCTGAAATCTATAAATGGCACCAAAATTCTTATGTTTAGTTATGATAAGAAACCAACCAACAAAACAAAAAATGTGGTTTATAGAAAAATATTTCAAAACATTTTGTGATCAATATTAGCAAACAAATGTTCCTATTGCAACATTATTTTTTTACCCATACATTTTAGTGTTGATTGATAAATAACAATGGGTTTAGAAAGATGCGTTTAAATGAATTACTATGAAGCTACATTAATTTTGTCTTTTAATATTGGTTTAATGAATTTTCTTTCTAAGGCATGTAATTTATTTTCAATCAATTGGTAATAAATATCATATAAATTATGGTTAATTAAAAATTTTGATTTGGTTGATATACAGTCATATATTCATTCAATCAAATTATTTATTCTTAATTTTTGTTTCATGCCATAAATATCCACATGTCACATTTGTTTGAGAGGGGAAACGAATATCTTATTCTTCCTTCGCTTCCCCTTTACTCATTTACCTTTTAACCATTAAATCCACATTTTCACAGTTCAGATTTGGGTTTTTACATTAATTTTTTTCATATTTTTTATAATAGTATTAAACTGTTCATATCAAAATTTAGCAATATGAATTTAATTATTTTTTATAGTCTAATATTTTGATGATAACTTTATAAAGTAGAAAATTAAATCACTAAATCTAAACTGTTTAATTAATTATTTTTCTATTTTTACATTTTATGAGATAAAACCAATCTAATATATTTCTCTTGTACTGTAGAAATTCAATTCTCCAGAAATAATTTAAACACCCCATAGTTACTTTCAAGAGGGTAGTAGGTCATTGAACTACTTTGAATATTGATTTAAGGTTTAACACTGATAAATATAAAATAATAAAGTGAAGAAGAAAGTAGGAGAATGAACTCACGTCAATACCAGAAAAAATGTTATTTAGCGACGGAAAAATCCATCGTTAAATGGCTATTTTCCATCAGAAAATTTTCATTTAGCGATGGAAAATATTAGCGACCCTCATTTTAGCGACGGAAAATAGCCATTTAACGACGGATTTTTCATCGATAAATGACATTTTTCTAGTAGTGATGCTTTTTATTCACTGAATAGAGCGCTCTAAATAGGAAAATTACATGATAAATTAAATAATAAAATTAATTAGCCCAGTTTTTAAAATTTAGGCATTATTCCTAGTAAATTGCAAAACTATTTCTAATACAAATGATTGAATGAATAATTTAGCTCATTTTATGAAACTTCTTCTAATACAAAACTATTTCTAACACTAAATTAGGAAAAAAAAGTTAACAAATCATTCCCTCCAATTATGAAGACAAGATCTTAGTTGTTTTATTTTTCAAATTTATAACATTTTTATAAATTATTCTTATTCATTGCAGAGTTTCTATCAAAATTTAGTTTCAATGTAAACAACAAAATTTGATATTTCTGCAAATAAATACACATTTTTTTACAAATACCTAAATTATTTTTAAGGAGCTACTTATTTATCTTATAATTTAAATAATTTTTTAATTTTATAAATTAAGTAGCATGCCCTGTGTTTTAGGGGCTTAAAGGACTAATCGTATTTGTGACATGGACAAATCGATTATGATTAAATTTAATATGTTGCAATCATTTGTTAAAGAAATATTTTTTTCCAAAAATTATAATTAAAGAACATAACATTATTTAATTACCATTCTTGTTCACATTTTCTCGTGTGTTTAAATATGTGGTTCAAAATATGTACGATGGCCCGACTCATTAACCTATCACCCATAATCTTAGTCCGAATTTATTGTCCTTTCCAAATCTTCAAGGGAAAATCCTAAAAAAAAAATACATAAATTTAAAAATCGAATAAAAGTCCTACGAATAAGCAAAACGATAAATGAAAGGGAACGTAGAAATCTAACATTTCAAATTTAGATTGAAGTGATCAAACAACTCATGAAATGACAAAATTGATTGACCTTTTGAAGTCTAATGACAATTTCTATAATGATTTTGACAATATTGTGGATACATTGATTCTGAATTGATTGGTAGTATTATTTAATATATTGACAAATTAAATTAGTTCAAATATCTGTTATAAAAGCAAAGGGAGAATAAATAGGTCCTACATAATGGGTTTGTTTGACGAAGCGTTTTCAAAAGTCAAACACATGTTTAACATTGTTTTTCCGTAAAACGAAATAATCTCCTTCACATATTTACCTCGATTTGCGTAAAAGTATTTTTCTACCGCGTTTCCAAACGGGCACAATAAATAGGGAGAGTAGAGCAACTAATTGAATAAAGGGGAACAATCTCCCATTAAAAGTTTGATTGGTGAGAAGATTTTTCTTTTTGAAGGAAAGTCCAATAATAACAAGAAAAGGAAACTACATGTCCGAGTAATTATAGATTGGTGAGAATAATTAGATTAGAGTACCATTGTTCTATATATATATATATATATAATTTGGGGAGTATCAACACTTTGAGTGTATACAAATTTATCCAAGTACTCATCACCAATAAAATTTTCAATAGGGACTTTTCCTCAATTTTCCCTAAAAGAAACAATACCGAGAGAAGAAATAGGAGCTAGGGCACATTGATCAGAGATAAAATCACACCTATCCTCTAATTTACCATTTCTCCTTAGAACATAATCAATCAAAATCATCAACGTCAATATAAAACATGTTATTAGTTGCAAAATACACAATTCACAAGCCATTGGTAATGCAACTATTTATCAAACTTGATGCAACACATGAAATCCAATATCCTAGTTGCTTCTATTGGGGATCCACTCTGCCGAAATACCTACTTCACTGATAAAAATCTGCCTTCATATCAGTCGACTCCCAACATAAATATGATTATTTATTTTAACATTATGGGAACAAATGTAAAGGCATTAACTACTAAACTTTAATCCTTTTTGTTTTTTTTGGGTTTTGGGTTTTTTTTGGGGGGGGGGGGGATGGATCAAAATAGAATTGAATCCTGCACGTATTAAACAAAATAGAATTTGCTACTGGAAGATTAAAATATTTGGTGATGAAGAAACTAATACATTATGCCTTTTTGTTCTGGCCATTTCCAAATTCTTCCTTCCACCTACAGTTAGTCAAAGCTCTACTATCTGAGCTTATGATACCCCCCGTCTGCCATACTTAAGTTAGAACCAAACAGGATGAAAACAAATTCCCATTTTTTATGATGGTTGGAAGGAAGTTGAGGAAAATCTCCAAAAGCTGTACAGAGAATAAAATAAAAATGAAGCCAGCATCATAGAAAATTGATGTCGGCTTGGATAAAAGAGCTACTATAAGTTAAAATTAAGCAACAGATGCCTCAATTGGAAGATCCTGCAGTATCCCCTTTATGTCTCAAGACCAAAGAGTGGTCAACAATCAGCAATGACCGGAACATTTCTGAAAAACAAAGCAGCAGCTTTCAGAATCTTGCACTCAGTATGATAATTCCAACAAAATTCAAAACCAAAAAGTGAAAAATTAAAAAACAATTAAGATTCACAGTTCATATGGCAAGAAGGGATTGAAGATGAATTTCAGTTTAAATAAACCACTCAATTCAGCGTCTTGTGGGGAAAACACAAAAGTTTGATTCCATCATCTACACATATGTTAACTGTATAGAAGCAAATGTTTATTTAGAGCTCGAGCACAATTGTTATCCAAGTAGCAAATCATTCATATTGGTATGTTTCAGGTTTAGCATTAAAAAACGCCAGTTATAGGAACCATGGTTGACCAAAATCCAAGGTTTTACTTTCTACAAAAATCGGTAATGATGGTTAGGGATGTAACCATATAGGATTTCCTATTAATCTCAAAAGAATCATTTTAATTTCATGACTATTCTTACATAAGAAAACTAGGAGTGGTGACAATCTACCATGTTCTTATTTTCATCTTATGCAAAAGGAAAAAAACAATACAGAGCATTTTGTATAAAGTTTTCAAGATTAAGAAAAGTGGTCAGCCATCCTAAATATGTCGTAAGTTAATTTTTTTCTCCCACAAATACCCCCAATTTAATTTCTAAACTTCTACCTTACATTTACTAATTCTTAACTCTTAAGTACCACTCCCGATTCAATGCTGGAATTAACGCAGCAGAATAAAGCTCTGTTTCTTATAGTTTGGACTGAAGCAAGTCTGCTAAAACTCTCTTATATTCAAGACTAGAGGTAACTTAGCATCACAATTGATTCATAGAATGCTACTTCAGAATTAAAACGTTTTATTGAAAAACCTAATGACAAGTGCTAATGAGATTACATTAGTTTTGTCCATAAGCAGAATTGCATAGGACTTTAAAACTAGACCAATTTCACTACAAGCCAAGCCAAGGTTTTGATTGAGCAAATTGCACAAGCCTTCAAAGGTTTTATAATACTCCTTCTTATATTTATTATAAGGACGAGTTAACTACTTTACATAAAGAAAGGAAATTAGTGAAAATTATTTGTCAAAAAGCTTTTATAATTTTCAGAATCACCCTTAATGAAGTTAAAAGTGGAAATGAGTCATAATGTTTCATAAATTCTGTAAAGGTGGTATGTTAAGGAACATGAGAATGGATCTTATAAATAAGACTAAAGGGAGTGTTATACATGCATCCTTCAATGAGATAAAGAACAAATACCCAACATCACAAAATTGATCATAAACAGTGTTCATTTTTACTGATGTAATCCGTATATGCCCTTTCTGACCAACAAAAGAAATCTGTAAATGCCCTAGCAGGTTGCAAAATATATGTAAATAACACTTCAGCAACAGCTAGGAAATAACTGAAACCTAAAAAATGAAAAAAAAAAAACAGTCATTTTATGGATAAAAATGGTCTTCACTCATTATGCTAAGTATTTTGACAGTAGGCAAACATAAATGATTGGTTATTTGAAAATTCTAGATGGGTACTTGCAATTCATTCCATTTGATTGATACTTGTAACATCGAGATACCTCAAGGATTTTCTGCACAATTCACTCAAGTTGATTTCATAATATAGCCAGAAAAATATCCTTTTAAAATTCTGTGCTGACTATAAACTCATAGAGGTCATGTTAACTAGACAAATCAAATCAGAACTTACCCAACAAAAACTGAAGAATTTGCAAGTTTATGAAATTCTGTACAATGATACTCTAAGCTTGAAGCCTAAGCCGGTTGAAGAAGACCAAAAAATGATATTCAGGGGCCCAGTACACGAATCCAACAACTGGCCCTGCTTTAATGTACTGCAAAAAACACAGAAGGCTGCTCGCAATCAGATCCATTGGCACAAAAAGAATCCCGGAAAATATCAAACTGCAGATATAACAATCAGGATAAAACAATTGGATAAAACTGAAAGATGCAAACCTTCCCATCTAGGATCACTATTTCACCATCAACCCATCGAGGATTCCGAAATCCTGGATCAGCAAGCCTTCCTTGGCCTTTATACCGAGCAATCTGAAGTATCAATAAGATAAAACGAAGCTTCAGAAAAATGTTTTCTATTTCACTTAATTACACTCACCACAGAAAGGAAATTATGCGGACAGAGGAAAGGCGATGATGAAGAGCAAAAGGATAACAAAGAATGGGAAGTCCCAAAAAGAACAGTTGTCATACCAAACCAAACTCTTCTGGAATTATCCCTTTATGAGGAAGCTGATACCTCTTTCCAATTTTTGCACGAAATGCTACCTAAGGATAACAAAGAACATGATCAATCAAAAGTATCAGACAAGCTACATAACGGATAAGTAAATCCAACGTGAATGAAAACCTACAGTGCAGCATAAAAGAAAAAGAGGATCAGCTTATTCTTATCCTAAATTCACAATATATTAATTTTCTTTAACCTCTTAATAAAGTTAAGCATGTGCACATCTCATTTGTGAAGATGGCTCCAACAAACAGGCATAAGATAACCCTAAGCAATTATATCATACATATGATTCCAGTAATGCTGCGTCATTCAACATGTACATAGAATAATTCACGGCCACAGAAAATACAAAAACTAGGAATGGTTGCACTGATACTCAGATAGCTGTACCAGCAAAGATGCATGCAACCATTGCCAGACGGCAGCTGTCAAAATTGTCATTTATTCAAGCTCCCCAGCGCATTGCTAGCATTTACTCCAAAAAAACTTAAATGGCATCCCTTCAGTGTCAAGTGGGAGATGCAATTTAGGCCCGCCACAAAAGAATAACAAAATTTAATACTGAAAATTAGGCTGCAGAAAGAATTAAAATTCAGTTTTCACCCTTTATTTAAAAACATTTTTGTAAGAAATTATCTAAAGAAGAAAGATGAAGGTGAGGAGAACAAGGTATGGTCCTGAAGAGAAAAAAACACAACCTTAAAATGACAAAACCTAAACAGAAGCTTAAACATGCAATGATACAACCTCATCCCTCTGTATGTCTAATGGTGACTCTCCGTTTAAAAAGCCCTAATGTGAACATAAAAGAAGTCACAAACACAAGCAAATCCCAAAACGCATGTTTTTTTTTAACACCAAATCATTTTCAAAGTTATATATATTTTGCCCAGATCAACAAATCGAGGCCAAAAACATGCAGCAATTATTATTTTCAGTTTCAAAAGACAAATGGATTGATAAAGTCAAACAAATAAAAATTTAAAACAATACCTGGCCAGCTGGTACATAAGGATCCCCAGTTAATTTAAATGCTTCTACATACTCATAAAACTCAAGATCTGAAGGTTCCCTAGGCCCACTGTCTTCTTGCCACTGACCAAATTTCCGTCTAAGTTGAATGACTTCTGAGGAGTGAAGACCATGTGCACCAATGTATAGACCTGATGAAAATAAAGTTTTTCTGATCACTATAAAGTACAAACCATAGATCCCAACCTAAAGTCCAACAGTGAACTGCCAATATTACCTAAAACTCAAAATGACAAGTTCAATAGAAAATTACCATTCAAAGGATCTGAAGAGGCTGGTATTTCAATACGATTGAAAATAGTAGACCCAGATAATGGTTGGTAGTTCTGAGCTTGGTTGAGAGTGAAACTTATTAATTCTCCTACATCTTTCAGAACCTAAAAGAATAACGCAGAACATTATAGACAAGCAATATCAATGAGGACCAGCTTCGTCAAGGAAATTCAATCTTGTAAAAGTATTTCCTAACATTAAAAATTCAGTAGTTAAATTTCATCTCTACATATTCAGTACTGAATAATCAGTGCTAAATTCAATTTTATCAAAGATGCGCTCAGTAAATAAAATTTTATCAAGTTTAAAAAAACTTGAACCTACCTTAGAGGGCACCTTTCCCCTACCAATAAACTTTGCAAGGTCAAACATAACATGATCAACAGAGCGTTGACCTTGAATCTTAGTTGATTTATCTGATGAAGATTTCCCTTTGCCGTGACCATCCCGCTGGTTGACTTCTTTTTCTACAGTAAATGAAAATAAACCATGTCCATTCTCCAGCTTAGCAGGTACCCGAAGCAAATCTCTAGTAGATAAATTACTGGAAAGTTTCTGAGCAAGACCACCAATGTCAAGTTTAACTGCAATTTCATTCTGCTCCTCATGTCCAATGGTTTCAGGACCAGTATTAATTTCAATATCATCATCTCCCTCTTGGTCAGACTTGGCATTTTCGATTTCCAGACTTTCTGTTTCATTTTCCTTCTCTTCCTCTTCCTCCTCCTCCTCCTCATCTTCATCTTCCTCCTCCTCAATTATCTGTTCAATCACCTTAGATATTAGATCCTTGTCTACCTTCTCTGAAGGAGTCACTTTCAAAACCTTCACCTTTACACCAGGAATCACATCCTTCAAGACATTCTGGAATCCAGGCATTCCCTCAGTTGGATCTGAGCCATCATCCTTATCGTCACCACTCTCAGGATCTTCTGTACTCACAACAAATAGCTCACTTTTGCCTTCGGGTGACTCCACGGAACTCAATCTATCAGCAGTGTTTGATGTCTTGGGGTATGCTATCGGTGAGGTGTGGGCACCTCCTCTCAGCTTTAAGTAAACTGCCTGAAAAGCATCAACCACAAGATTTATATACAAAATGATCAATGTACCCTTATTTGGAAATATAAAGTGGAAAACAAGCAAGAATCTGGAAAAAGATAAAGATGAGAATGCTAGCATAGAACTATATATGATATAACAGTATATCTGTAAGTTGGAATGTATGAACAAACAAACATGTTTTGATCCCTATTCCATGAAGAAAGACAAAAAAATTACAGCATCGTCTCGCTATCACACAAATGTATACACATGAATCGGGATGATGCATGTATAGATTAAAGTAACATTTAATAAGTAAAATACCTAAATTAAAAGGAATGGATGGGGCGAAATTGTCTGTATGGAAGTTGAATTGCAAGAAAACCAAACACCAGGATTGTGATATGACCCTTGATATGGAAGACAGATTTGCACACAAAATTACAATGAAAAGGTAATGATGCAATACATAAATGGGAAGACTACAACTTGTACTGATGTAAGGGAAAAGATGACAGCTTCACACTGAACACACTCACAACAACAGAAAATGAAATCAAAAAAACACAACAAGTTGCCAATCTTTCGAGAGGATTGGCTTTCTCCCTCCAAAGACCTCAGCCCTTAGCCTCTTCACTTCAAATTCAATCTCTGCCCACACCTATTAAACTGAAGGGAAGATTTATAGAATCAAAAAGTGACTCACACAGTCCCCAACCCATATAGGCTTTGACCCAGCCACACTATAGCCACCCTATTTTCTATTTCTTTCTTTCAAATGGCAAGTCAGAGTGCTGACCAACAAAAAGTATCTTTCCCTTTTCCTATGTTACCAAAAGTGGTCCTAACAGATTGCATGACTGTAGAAGCAAGAGCTAGATTGCTTGTTCGGTTTAAAGCATAAAGGAATTTCTTTTAAAAATATTCAATTAACTAGGAAATACCTGAGGAAAATACTAAAAGCATAAAGGAATAATATTCAATTAATAATATTTTTTAGCTTACATATAGTTAATTAGTTTAACTACAGCAAGCATATGAAATCCCTAACTATAAACAATTCATTAAATCAGATGAATTTTGCTAAGAATATAATACATCACACAATAATTCTGCATTCACCTGAATGATTATTGCAATTACTGTAATATCTAAGCAAACAATAATATATAAGCTACGAAGTAGAGAATGGATACCTGCAACTTATATTCACCCTTCTTATTCACTGTAAGAAAAATTTCAAACAAAGGAACACCAGCAGCAGATGTGGCAAGTTGCCTGGAAAAAAATGGTGAAAAAAAAAATTCAAAACCAGAGGCATTATGATTTAGCATGATTGCCAAAAATAATAAACAGCAAGTCCAGAAAAACATATTAATGTCCAATTGACCTCCAAGACCACCAAATCATAGGTTTCTAGGAACTAAAAGAATGGCATTTTGAAGCTGTATCCCAACCTAGGGAGCATGGACACCAACACAGACCAAGCTTCATCACAAAATCTAAAGTGACCATATAAAATTGGAGATGTCATATCATGGCCAATATGAGTGCTAAACATGAGTTCCGAGACAAACAGCTTATTTTTTGAAATGTCTATCCTTCATAGGTTCCATTCAATTAAAACAGATGGCACACGGAACAAAAGTCAGGTTTATCTATAACATGAGAGAAATGTCATTTTGTTTTGTCATTTATTTCTTTGATTGAAAGCCTAAATCTTCAATTACTTCATTTAGTCACGGATTATGACTGCACCAAGTTTCCTGCCATGATCAAGGTTTCTTTGCTACATGTGAATCAAACACTAATAGAAGGAATAATGACAAGCTAGATGAATATTTCCCAAGTAATCACCAACACCTGGTATGGAATAATTCACCATGAACCGATCATGTAAAAACCAAATAAATAAAAACCAAAGTGCCAATTGATTTTCACGCCTTCACATAACTCATTCACCCACAATACAGTGATATGGTGGTAGCACAAGCATCGCCTTTCCCAAAAAGAAAAAAGTACTTTGTTTTCATTAATGGAAAACTTCCTAATGCATTATCATCAAGAGAAGGAAAATACCTAGGACTAAAACTCCTTGCCACATATCTTCCATGCTCTGGAGTTATACGAATAATTAGACCATGGGGATCATTAGCATCTTTTGAAATGCCAGTCCACCAACCTACCTGAAAGCCAAAATATATTCGTAAGCTTGAAGTATGCCACCACCAGTTAATTCCAGAGAACTAGAAATGTTACAGGTCAATAGTTTACTGACATAGCATGAAAAACAACACTGCATACAAGCTGCCTATTTAACCAAATTACCGGAAAATGACTTAAAACCAATAAAGTAAGAAATAAGATACATGCAGCCTAATTACAAGACGGCAATCATATCAAACACGAACATAAATTAATTCCATATATGCTACCCTCCTAAAATTAATTCCCCTAACTGATTTGAGCTCTGGGAACATATTCACAGCCTAAACAACTCATAAAGACAAGTAAATTAGGATATAAATTCAAGCGATCACATTGAAGCTCTCAAGAAACAGGCAGTCTCTACTCCCTATTGGCTTTCAAGGTCACAGGTTAGAAGAAATTGCCATAAAATAGGATGAAGAACAAATAACTATACCAGCGAAATTCAAGATGAAAGACACCCAAACTACTCCAACAGAAGTAATAGCAATTGTAGGACATAGGCTAGCATTACTAGGTACACCCTAAAACTTTATTCAAGCAAGTTTTCGTCGCAACACATTTAACAAGAACTCACAAGTCCAGCACCAGCTTTATCTCTTAGAAAAGTTGCATCACTGTACCGCTCTTCCTCTACAGCTTTCTGAAAAAAAAAATTTAAAATACAAATTCAAATAAGCTCATGAGCAAGAGAACAAAAAATTTTAAAAGGAAGTAAAGAAATGCTTTTTGTCTGAAAAGCATTGCATGAATCCAAACACTTAGTTCTTACATTGAGGTGAGACATCACTCTTCCAACACTGTCATTGGTAGCTGCAGCAGCAATTGCCACCTTAAGCCTAGCAGCAGCATCATAATCCTCCATGTGCACAGCACGGCTTAATTGAGACTGTTTAGCACAAAACCATTTTCGCATTAAAATGCCTCCAAATAGAAAGATAAGCCAGTAGTTTGCATCACATAGCCCTAAATAATTGCTAGTTTAGTAGAGTTCCCAGTGATGAAGCTATGTGTGTTCATACATGCAACACTATTTAGTTGACCTCATAGCTCCATAAATACTCCTTTAGGTCTACTAAATGAATTTTTATTTAAAAAAAATCACTATTAGTGCAATAATGGACTATCGCAACCTTTGAATATTTTTCCGTTTTTCATCAAAACTACATTCTAAGTAATCTTTATCCACGCATCTTACATATGGCAAATAATGCTACATTAAAAGCAGGTAACAATATAGTTTAATAATATAAGCAGTCAACTACGTGTCGAATTTAAATCAGTAATCGTTTGTTTGATCCGGACAATCAAAAGAAAATTGTTGCACTTTCTGTCAACTACAACTTCAGAACCAACAAGTGACTTGCTACTAAAGTGACAAGAAGTTTCTCCAGAGCTTAAAGTGATTGTTATTGCAATGATAACTTAGAAATCTACAATACTGTTGTCCCCCCTCTTGCGTCCACTCTTCTCATACTCCTTGCCCAATTAATCAAGCTCGCAACTTTTTGGCTAAATCACATCGTATAAAATTTTTCAAGTGTTAATAATAAAGTATCAGCAGATAATGCCTAGAAACTGTGAGTTGAATTATCTTTCTTAAGAAACACGAAGAAACAGAATAAAATGAACTGCACGTCACAATCCAATTACATGCATAAATTAGCAATTCCAAATGCACCTTGAGAATTGAGACGAGCCGCTCCTGCTCATCAATTTCCTGAAAATGCTTGCGCCATCGATTCCAATCCCATTCTCCATCTTTGGGTTCACGATTTTCCTCTTCCAAGCCATCCTTCTCAGCCACACTGGCAGTTTTCCCCGCACCCAGAGCCTCATCTCGAAGAGAATTCAAGTAAGAATCGAACCGCTTGATGGCTTTTCTAACTAAATCCTGGAGCATCGAGTCCCATCCCCGGTTACCGGAGTCGTCGGATGGCGACGGAGACCCAGAGGTCGGATTAACGCACCGGCATGGGGCAATGGCATCAGCAGAAAGGGAGTTATGTGAATGCAACGAGAAGGGGAGTGAAGAGGGTGATCTAAAGGGGAAAGAAAAGGAAAATTTGGGGCTTTGGAAATGAAGATTGGGAGGCGCAGAAGGCGAAGATATGGAAGCCATGGACACAGAATCTCAATCTCTGTATGTGGATTGGAGAGAGAGAGATAGAATAAGTTGGAAGAGAGAAAGAGAGTAGCTTTCTGTGAAATCGAAACACAGTTCGTGTGTATATGCGAATAAATGAGAAAGATTGTGTGGATGTAAGCAGGAAAAAAGTGAGGCGTAGTCGCCACTCGTCACTGGAAAGCGAGAGAGAACGCTCATAAAACAACAAAACTTGAAACACTAAACATGAGGCTGCGAACAAGACAGCGAAATTGGGAATGGAATCAGAAAATCCAGCAACACATGGACAAGGATTGAACCCATCTTTCAGTTAAAACTTTGAGGAGACGGTTTACCTTGGCTAAAATGTTTTTCTTTTATTTTTGTAAACATAATTATTTTAGATTTTAAGTTTCATAATTGTTAGAAATATTATTATGAGTGGATCTCCATATTCACATGCCTTTTATAAATTTAAATTCAGCTGTAAGATGTGACAAATAACGACCCCAAACCTAGTGAGCTCATAGAAATTAACTTACTGAGTCGCTTGAGAACGCTATGAAAAAATGCTTTTACGTAAGTTGAAGTAAATTATATGAAGAAGATTATCCCGTTTTACAGAAAAAATCTGTACAAACATTTAGGGACGGGTTTTTGAACTATCCAAAAGTGTTGCTAAACATATCACTAATTTTTCCAAATTCTTCAAAGAATTACATATCATCTTTGTTAGTTTCATTATATCTAATATTTATTCCTGTAACCTCCAATAATATTATTAACGGTTAAAGTGCAAAAATGCCTGTAATTTCTTTTTAAATGTACATCTGACATTATATTGAAAATAGTGCTGAGAAACGGGCTGGCCCGCGGGCTAAACGGGCTGCCATTTTGGTAGCCCGCCACTTTTTTTTTTATTTTTTTTTATATTTTTAAATTTTATTTTTATTATTATTTTATTGAAATTTTCTTTTAAAAAAAATAATACAACAAATTTACATAAAAATTACCAAGTCTATTTGATTTTTTGAAAGAAAAATACAATACATTTCTAAAAAAATATAATTAAAAATGTTTATAATACAAAAACATAATACATAATCAACAATCTTCAAAGTAAGTATGCATTTAAGATGAAATAATAAGGTTTAAAATAATATTTGAAGCCATTGAAACATCATCATCTTTCTATTAAAGCTATAAAAGTATTATTTTTTAAAAAATTAAAAAAAATAAAAAAGCGGGCTGGCCCGCCAACCCGCAGACCAAACGGGCTGCCATTTTGACAACCCGAACTGCCCCAGCCAGCGGGTTGACGGGCTCAACCCGTGGGCTGTACCCGTTTTCCCCGTACTAATTAAAAGTGCCTGTCTACTTTTAAAATTAGGATAAAAGGACAAACTTACGTGGGCCCCACAATATAAATAATTATTATTTTTGTTTATAAAATTGTAACTCTGTAGGTCTTGTTGGGGGCAAAACTCTGAGTCTTGAGTAAGCTAAAGGCCTATTAAATATGGATAAAGACTTTATGTAAAGGATTAGAAGCAAATTAAAAATTTAAATGAATGAAAATTTTTGAGCCTATTTTCTATCTCTACATTTCTCTTTCACTGCTATTATGTAGATATTTTCATTCCATTTCATAACAATGATATCATTTTTTTTTATGTGATTTTTGAAAAAAAAAAGTTAATGGGAAAGTAGTCTTCACAATGATATACTATCACAAAAAAAAAACTATACAAGTCATGGGGTTTAAAACGTAGAATAAAATTAGTTAATGGGAAAGTAGTCTTCACAATGATATACTATCACAAAAAAAAAAACTATACAAGTCATGGGGTTTAAAACGTAGAATAAAATTGTAAGAAAATATTATATTTGGAGGTTATGCTGTTATTAAAATTGTAAAATGAAACCTTATGAAATTATTTCTGAAAGAGTGAAAGATCATATACATCTCATCCACCTAATGTTATTATTTATAATATTTTTAATTTTAATTTAGTTTGGATCGCTATGGCTTTCTTAATGTTTTTATTAGATTTCGTTTTTAATGGTACCGATGTTATGTTTGACCCAAAAAATGCAGTTATATATAATGGAAAATGTTTTATGGCCTCTTTGAATGATGAAGCTGCTTCTGTTTTAAACTTAATTTACATTTTACGAGGTAATTATGGGAGAAAGGTTTTATCTCAACTTATATAAAAATATTTTTTAACAATATGTTGAACATGGCCTTATTATGCATTTGGTGTATTACTCTATACCTGATCGACATGGTATTATAAAATCACGTTCACGTAAGTTCAGATAAAACTCTTCTTACATATTTATTTAATGGATCATAAATCACATTAGAAAAGTAGCTTCCATCGTTAATGTAAAGAGTCCTTGTAACGGTAAAGTGATTCCCTTTTATATAAGTGGAGGGTTATGTCCTCTTAGGGTTGATTTGCCTTCTTTTCAATTGAAAAAAAAAACTAAAAGAAAAGGTTTTGTTCTTGTTTGGATGTCCAAAAATATTTTGAGTACATTAAAATTAGAATTAAAAATAAGAATATGTTGTTCATAAAAAAGGTACATTTTCAAAGAAGTAAAATCTTGTAGCTAAGCTAACGATAAAAATTGATTCAAATGAATAATTATAATATTTGTGTAAAATCATACACAATTATTTTAATTTTTCAAATTCCAAAAACTATTTTTATCATATACCAATCAGATTTGAATCATAACCTTAGTCCTTTGCCACACCCTAATTTTACCACAAAAATGGGTTGAATGTGGACATTCTAGCCAAAACATTTTATAGAGTTACAATTCAAATTCAATTTTTTTTTTGGTAACAAGAAGTTTAGGTGGGTTCAGCACCGGTCCCCCACCAAGGCCAGGGCCTGGCCCCAGGGCTCTTTAAGCACTTACAAGGGACTTACGAGATCGCCTACCAAAGGAGTCCTCACGACGG